>PVKE010002916.1:0-77185 GCA_004027555.1 Craseonycteris thonglongyai
AGAGAGAGAGAGAGAGAGAGAGAGAGAGAGAGAGAGAGAGAGAGAGAGAGAAAGGGAGAAAGGGGGAAAGGGGGGAGGGCCCAGAACCGTCTCCATAGTTGTACATCATTACTTGTGACGTAGTTTCATTCCACACAGGTGGATGTGGGGCCATGAGGGGCGGGAATCAAACTGGGGGCCTCCCGTATGGGAGGTGAGAACCTTTACTGCTGAGCCATCCTGGTGGTTACCATTTGTGCCGCAGTCCAGCATGTGGGTTTACACAGGCTGGGGTTGGAAATTGAACCCTGGACCTCATGGTTGCAGGGCAAGTGCTCAACTTGCTGAGCTATCCTGGCATTCCTTTAATTTTTGACATTCTTCCAATTTATGGAGTTTTTGCTTTTGTTTTTCTTGAGGAAACTTTCGATGAGGTGAAATTGTTAATTTTAATTTAATTCATCAAATTTCCTTTTATGGGTAGAATTTTTGGTTTCTTATTTTAGAAAACATTTTCATCCCTGCAATTGTGAAATTAGTTTTCTTTATTTTTCTTCTAAAAGTTTAAAGTTTTACCTTTTTCATTTATGTCCTCGTTCCATTGGGAATGTATTTTTTTGAGGATAGTATAATGGGGGTAAATTTTCTTTCATTCAATATATTTAATAATCAGCAGCACTGTTTTTGGATAGTCCATGCTTTCTCGTTCATTTGTTGTTTCCATTTATGCGTGGCCTGATATCTGGGCTTTATTCTATGCTTTTGGTAAATTAGTTAATCTCTGAGCCCCCCCATATCTGAATTATTACAGATTTTCTGAGATTTTACTTTTCTTAGGCATGTCTTGGCTATTCCTAGGCTGTTGCTATTTCATATGGTTTTATAAATAGTCTGACAGTTTGTACGAAAGCCTTTGGGATTTTCATGATAACACTGACTCCATAAATCGGTATGAGAGAGCATTTTATCCCTCTGTATGCATTCTTAACTTCTTTTGTTAAAGGTTCTTTTTCTTCAAAAAGAACATACACAAATGTCTAAATATTTGTGTTTTAGAATTTTATGTCTTATTTTATTAGTGATTATACAAAAATAGGTGCCCTTTGTCAACAGTTATATTGTGTGCAAATCACCAGTTTCATTGCTTCCTTTCCAAATCTTCTACCTCTTACTATTAGTATTATTTTTCTTATTCTCAGCTGCCAAGAACTTCTACTACAGTGTTGAAGGAAACACCCACAGTAGTCATCTTTGTTCTATTCCTACTCTAAAGGAAGTATTTCCAGTGTTTTCAGAAGATAATCAATAGGATTAAAGAAGTTCTATTACTAGTTTTGAAGAGATGTGAAAGAGACAATGACCCTGATGAAATGCTTCCTTTTGTAGTTGGGAAGAGGTTCCCCTTCACTCCTTCATTTGCTACTGAATTAAATTACAGCTTTTCTGTTGTAAAATGTCCCTTGTGTGTTGTGGTTAAACCCTATTTGATCATATATCCTGCTGGTTTTAGTTTGCTAATATTTAGGATTTTGGTCTATCTCTTCTTTTCTTGTAAAGCACTTTTCTGAGGGAGGTATTAGGGGAGGGGTGTGTGTTTTACGTTTTGTGGCATAGTATGTGAGACAGAACTACCTTTCTTCAAAGTTTGGTAGTGTTTGCCTCTTCCTTGTAATTTATCAGAGTCTTGTGTGGCTGTTTTTTCTTTCTTTTTCTTTGAAATATTATTCACTACTGCTTCATCTTTGTTTTGCCTCTCAGGAGGAGGTTTCATTTTTTAAAAAATGATTTAAAATTTTCACCTAAATTTGAGATAATTTACTACAATATTCGTATTATTTTGTTTTTAGTTTCACTGATATTTTTGTGGTTTTTTTTTCTTTAACGTGTAGTAAGTGCTTTCTATGTGTCAGATGTTCTGCCAGAAATCTGTCCAGCTATTATCACATTATTTCCCCATTTCATTTCTAAGGAAGAGATTCTGAGAGGATACGTAAGTGGCCCAATGTCCCCTCGTTGGTGGTAGAGCTGATATTCACTTGCGTTCTTCAAGAGTCATACCGGCTGTTGTTCATGGAATGCGATACCCATTTTCTACTCCCTGAGTTGAGGGAGGCAAGCCATGATATTTGTCTTAAGAGAGTCAACTTGGAGGGGGCGAAAGCTAACTCATAAAGCGTTTTGACTTTCATCTGGGTCT
Organism: Craseonycteris thonglongyai; assembly: GCA_004027555.1. NCBI lineage: Eukaryota > Metazoa > Chordata > Mammalia > Chiroptera > Craseonycteridae > Craseonycteris > Craseonycteris thonglongyai. The sequence continues at coordinate 2,177 of PVKE010002916.1, forward strand.
TAGAAGCACGTCTTAAAGCACTCCAGTTTACATTGTTACCTGTTATTGAAAATCCTAATAAAGTCTATTTTGAGTTAAAAAAAAATTAAATGTTATTATGGAAACATTCTTATTGCAGCCTGTCTCTTCACACAGCAAATAAAAGTCCAGATCATTTGTTTGACTCATGGGAACACGCTGGGGTGACACTGGGTGCCTTTGTGTGTTGACTTGATTGTTTTCTTCCCCCAAATATAGCCATTGTTTGCAGCCACTCCCTCGAAGATGGAAAAATTCACGTGAAACGTGGAACGGGTCACTTTTTACACATCCACTCACATTTGGCACCTCTATACAACAGTGAGGCTGTTTTACGGTCCTCTAAATATTTACTTGGTCTTATCTTCTTCATTTTAATGTGCTTCTGCAAGGACAGCTTGTTCTTAGAATTTCTTTGTTTAGCCGATTAGGAAACTCAAATTTCCAGCTTTCCAGGATATTTAATTTGGAAGCATTCACGTCAGCTTTTAAGCTTTCAGCTTTGGACAGTTGGCTATTTTAGTATTTCTCTCCCATTTTTTTTTAAATTTATTTTTTTTGTCAAATAAGGTAGTGCAGATATTATTATTAAGCCTGTCTTATTTATCTTATTCCTTCTCTGTTATTTGGATAATTTCTTGCTGTTACGCAGAGAACATCATTGCTGTATATTTCTCTGCAGTCTTTCCCAGTATTGATTTCTGCTTGAGTCAACCTAGATAGAAATTCTTACTTATTTTAGTATTAAGCTGCAGTAACACAGCTTCACTGAAATCCATTTTCTCTTGATTATTTTGAAATTATATACTCCAATATGTTGAGCCACTGAAGTCTTTGCTTGAGAGAAAAGGGCAGTCATTTTCTTTGGTTTATTAATACTGAAGCAATGTTTGATTTTATAATGATCAAACACATTTTTGTACTTGGACTTGGAATCATCACTTGTTTATTGAAATCATTCATAAAAATAGGGAATACTGGTTAGAGTGTTAAGATAATTATAGATTCTGTAGGCAGACTACAACAATTGCATTATTTTGTTATGGTAGAATCATTGTGAGTGTTGAAGAAATTCAGAGTGTGTGTGGCCTGATTTCAGGGTTGAGGTTCAGTTCCCTGCTAGCTGAGGTTTTGTGTTTCAAACCAGTCAGTCTTTATTTATTTTTTACTTAGTGTTTCTAGGAAAATAAAAAGTCTTATGCTTCAAGCAAAGACCCCAAACACCCAAACAGCATTCTGATTGGTCTCTCTTCTGGTCCCCAATGCATTTACTTTCCTGAAGCTCTGTGCTTTCTTTTTCTTTAATAAACACTTAAAAAAACATGCCGCCTGCAGTTGTGATTCAACATAGAGAACTAGGAGTTGGGAGCCTTTCTTAAAAACCTGTCTGAAATTTCTTAATTTTACTTACACTGTAAAACTCCATTTTTATAAAGTTAGGGGGAATTTAAGTAGTATTTGTTGATTGTTTCTTTCATGATAACGTCTTCTTTTTCAAAATACTGAGATTTGAGGTGGTTACAACATTTAGTACAACAGAGATCATGATGTGAAGAAGCAGAGCAAAAGGCAAATGTCAGTGGAAAATTAAAAATTGAAACAGAGCAAAGTTAATGCAAACATGGACAACATCAAGTCCAATGTACTTCCTAGAGATGGGCCACAAACAGACTCTTCCTAACCACGGAGGCCAAAAGAGAAATAGGGTAATTTACATGACTCACACAGAAAACCAGTGTTACCATGGGTACTAGGGGTACGATGAAATAAACACTTTTAATAATGCCACACCTCAGATGCAATAATTTGTTCCACTGGGCTTTTTCTTCTGTGTTTCTTAATTTATTGTGATGGCCTATCAGAAAAGGCTACTATGAACACATTTAGTTCTTTGAAATATCGGACTATTCGAGTTCGGTACAATACCAGCTGACCATCTGACCCAAGCAGAGGGTAAGCTTCAGATTATGCAGATGTGTCATCACCAGAATGGGTATTGTTGGATTCATGGGCAGGCCTAGAGGGTATTATGCTAAATGGAATAAGTCAGACAAAGACCAATACCATATGATTTCACTTATATGTGGAATCTACAAAACAAAATAAATGAATAAACAAAACAAAACAGAAACAGATCTGTAGATATAGAAAACAACTTGATGGTTGCCAAAAGGGCAGATGAGTGAACAACGAAACAAAATCATAAGTAGAAAGTAGTAGTTCCATGAAAGTAATTTTTATTTTATTTTAAAGCTCACACTTACAAAAAGCTTAAAACAAAACCAAGAGCTTAAAACAAAACCAAACAAAAATGTTATGAGAAGCAGAGGGTGGTGAGGGTCAAAAAAATATAGAAGAAAAGAAACATAAAAAAATTGTAAATAATTCTGACAAGAAGTCATCTAAAAATAATTGTTTATCAGAAAGATGATTTGAAATATTTACCTCTGCTATTATTAAATATGTGTCTATTGTGCCTTGAAACAGTAGATACTGTGAATCCATTATAAGTTATATGATACACTTAATTTATCATCATGTTCTTACTTAATGGTGAGAAACTAAAAGCTTTCCCACTAGGATCAGGAGTGATGTAAGGGTGTCATTTCTATCTACTCCTTTTCAACATTGTAGTGGAAGTCCTAGCTTATGCAACATGACAAGAAAAGGAAATGAAAGTAGATAGATAGGGAAGGAAGACATAATTTTGTTTTTAAGATAATATGATCAGTTACGTAGAAAATGTGAATGATAGAAAAAAAAATTCCTGGAACTAATAAGCAGTTATAGTTTTGGATGCAGGATATAAGGTATCCTTATACAATATACAAATAAATATAAATATACAAATATTAATTACTTCCCTATATACCAGCAGTGAATAAGTGGGATTCAAAATTAAAGACATAATACTACTTACATTAGCCCCCCCAAGTGAAATACTTAGGTATAAATCTAAGAAAATATGTATCATATCTATATGAAGAAATCTATGACATTCTGACAAACTTAATTAAAGAAGAACTAAACAAATGGAGTGATAGTTTTATGTTAATGGATAGGAAAGAGTCAGTACTGTTTCATATGTCATTTTTTCTCAATTTTATTTATAGATTCAGTGCAATCCCTGGTCAGAGTCCCAGCAAATTATTTTGTGAATATTGACATACTAATTGTAAAGTTTATGTGGAGAGACAACAAACCAGAATAGACAACCCAATATTGAAGAAGAACAACTAACACTACCCTGGCTTCAAGCCATACTGCTGTAGAGCTCCAGTAATTAAGACAGTGTGGTATTGGCAAAAGGATAGACAAATTGATCAATGGATCAGAAGAGAGAGCCCAGAAATGGACTTACAAAAGTCTGGTAAACTGGTCTTTGACAAAGAAGCAAAGGTAGTTTAGTGGAGAATAGTCTTTTTAACAAATTGTGTTAGAACAACTAGTATCCAGTAAAAAAAAAAAAAGAAAAAAAAGTGAATTGTAGACTTAGATCTTACACTCTTCACAAAAATGAACTGAAAATTGTTACAGCTCTGAATATAAAGCACAAAATTATAAAACTTGAAAATAGCATGAGAGAAAATCTAGATGCCCATGTGTTTGGTAATGATTTTTTAGATCCAAACGAAAGTGATCGTGTTGAAGTTTTTGCCAATGTTAGAAATTCTCGTGAGCAACTCTTCCCTTTTTATATGTTTTGTGCATCTGTAGGTCTTTCTTGGTGTTTTTGGTAGGAACTGTTTATGTATTCAGTGTGGCGGCTATTTGTTTTGAAACACGTTGGTTTGGGAGAAAGCACCTCAGGAGAAATTGGGTGTTTGGCTTGGTTGACACGTGCATGAAAGATAGCTGCTTGTAGACCCTGACCTCACCGGTCGGTGCACACCAGTGAATGTCAAGTGCTAGAGAAGATTTCAGGAACATGGGGTTGGCCAGCTCAGCCAAAAGGAAGCCCGAACAACATAGTTAAAAGACATCATCTTGGTACCATAGTTACATGAGCATTTTGGTTTCAAAAGTTAAAAAATGAAAAGAAAAGAAAAAACAGTTTTCTATAAGAGTCTTCTACAAGAGACGGTTCTTCTAAGGTCTGCACAAGGTTAAATTTGATTTGAGACATATATATTCTGTGACCTTCATGTGGGACTTTTATGTCTGTATATGTCTGGATATGGCACAGCCGGCTGGGAAAACAAGCGATAAGTATACTTCATGTGTGTGTTGCTAAATATAGACAAGAGTTTTTTAAGCAACTGTTCGCCTTCAAAGCAAGATCTCGTGTGAGGATAAATGTAGCATTTATCTTTCGCCTACTCAAGCCTCGTCTTTAAATATTCATATGATCAAGTTTGGGATTGTCTTACATATTATCTTAATAAATGCTAAAAGGTGTATTGTTTTCCTTGCTTTCTTAGAAGCAAAAGGAGGATTCAATTTCATAGGAAAAAAAATTTTTTTTGGGTAGGAAAACCTCTGCTTCTTAGTTTATATTTATTCTCTGTTAAAAAATAACTCCTATTCAAATTCTAAAGTATATGAGTTTCCCTATACTTTTTAAATTTCACTATATTTTCTTTCTATGTGTTGCATATAATACCCCAAAGCATTTGCATTTTATATGTGCAGATTTTGATCAGTAGAATAACAAATTCCCAAAATGGATGTAAACTCTGAAATCTCTAGTTTCTGAGAATTTACTTCCTTTCAAATATAAAAACGATGCATCCTTTTATTATATATTTTTGTTTGTTTCTTTAGAACATATTTTTTATTTCCTGGGTATTGTAAATGTCTACATTTATCCATGACACACCGTAGTGGTTCTTGGATTCTCAGGGGGATGGGGTGGGCCAGGTATGGCTGGGGCTTTAGCTAAGGTTGGGGGTGGGGGGTCTCAGTGAACGGATCAGAACAAGAGGGAGGTAGCCCAACACAGTGAAGACAAGGTATTGACCCACACGCTCCAGAAAACAAAAACAGAAGTGATGTTTAAGGGGAGGAAGAGAGAGAGTAGAGAGGGACAGAGCCCCCAAGCAGGGACTGGACAGAAACTTGATTAAAGCAAGTGTAGGTTTTTAAAGATTTATTTATTTTTTTTATTGTTTTGAGAAAAGGTGTGTGTGTGTGTGTGTGTGTGTGTGTGTGAGAGAGAGAGAGAGAGAGAGAGAGAGAGAGAGAGAGAGAGAGAGAGCGAGCAAGAGAGCAGGGAGCGCCCAGAGCAGTCTCCATAGTTGTACATCATTAGTTGCGACATAGTTTCATTTCACACAGGTGGATGTGGGGCTGTGGGGGGCTTGAACTGAACCTGGGGGCCTCCCGCATGGGAATTGCAAACCTTCACCCACGGTGCTCGGTGGTTACCAGCTGCGCCGCAGTTCAGCATGTGGGTTGGCACGGGCAGGGGCGGGGATTTGATCCCTGGACCTCACAGTTGCAAGGCAAGCACTCAACCTGCTGAGCTATCCTGGCTTCCCCAAAGCAGGCGTAGGTTTGAAATAAGAGAGTAGGGCCATGCCCTGAGCATCTCTGTGTGTCTGTAGGTTGCTCTTATACTTGGCCAGGACATGGAGTGGGGGCCACTATTATTATTTTTTTAGTGGAAGAAGGATGTTCTTTATGGAGAATGGGGCCTCTTTTGCATTACAGTCTTGAACCAATTTACTGTTGGCTCTCAGGAAAGTTACAAGACTTTATATGTTTATCTTCCTCCTGATTCTTCTACATTTTTTTTTGTCAGTGTCTTCTCTTGAGATTTATAAATATGAAATTATATTGCATAAAAAATAATATTTTTATTTCCTTTTCAGGTTGTGTTGCTAAGGACCTACAGAAAACAGTGTTCCGTTCCATTATTTATTTCTTATTTTCTTGGCCATTTCTCTGTATGTGTGAAAGAGAGGTTCTGTGGGAAGATTAAGCTCCTTTGATATGTTTGGATAACTAAGGAAGCCGAGGGAACTGCTGTGTGAGCCAAAAGGCGTTAGTGAGGCAGATGCGGTCAGTGTAACCTTCCGGGCCAGGGTGTGTGTGTGTGTTGTGCAAGAGGTGAGAGTAGGGTCATTGACACGGTTCACTGTTTAGGTTTTTGTTTTTCCATATAATGAATTAGGTCGTATGCCATCCTTTCTTCCTCTCTAGAACATTTCCTACACAGCCATGGTGTTTCTGTTTCTAGTTTGATGCCTCACATTTTGGTTTCTGTTACGTTCTAACTCACCTACTTTCTTCTTGAAATAAACATTTTTGTTTTACGTTCACAGAAAAATTGAGAAAATGGTACTTAGTTTCTGTGGATCTACCTCCTTGCTCCAAACACCCTCTGTTTCCACTATTATTAATGTATGACCTAAATATGCTATACGTATTTCTCCCAGTTAATAAACTAATATGGATATATTATTAGTAACTAAAGTCCAGACTTCAGATTTCCTTAATTTTTACTTAATTTTTCTTTTTTTTTTTGGATGCCACATCAAGGATGATATTAAATTCAGTATCTTGTCTCCTGAAGCTCCTGTTGTCTGGACAGTTCTGATGTACCGTTCCTTTAATTGTTTTTTTTTTATTTTTTATTTTTTATTAAATTTTACATTACAGATGACTCAGTAGTGTATTCATTTCAGGTGTACAGCATGGTGATTGGACATTTATATAACTTACCAAGTGACCGCCCTGATAAGTCTAGTCGCCGTCTGACGCTGTACGTAGTTACGATAATATCATTGACTATACTCCCTAAGTGCTCCCTACTTGTTTAGAAAAAATATTTGTAATTTTCAACTGGTTGGAGAACTTTGGGTTTTTAGTTTTTCTGCGATATGTATGTATTTGGCTCGTGAAATTTAGATTTTGAAATCCATTGACATTTTCTTAGTGTTCTGTGATGTGTTCAAGTATTGTCACAGTATTATGCATGCCGGTCAGTGGGGGGTACATTTTATACAAAATAGGACTTTGGATACAAGTTTTAGGTGCATGTATAAGTTTAACTGTCATACCTTTTTAAATCTTATTTTTATATATCAAGTATTCTTACCCATTCTTATCTATATGATGTATAAATATTGGTAACACTAGTGGCTTGTTGAAATCTTCACAAGCACTTGCGTTTCTTCAGTTTTTCTTTGCGTGTCTGATAGTGTTTTTGTTACACATACATTTTACCTTATTCATTTTGTAAAGGTTTGTGATTTCTTTTATATTTAATTTTTTTTTATGGAACGTATCTTTTTTCTACCCTCTTGGTCCAGTTTAAGTTCTCTTGCTTTTATTTCTACTCTATCTAACATTGCTGTTGCCATCCCTGCTTTATTTTTTCTCTGCAAAGTGAATTCCATGGCGCCTTGAACATAGTTGATTCTCAGCTATTCAGAGAGTGAATGAATGAATGAATGAATGAATACATATGCATTCGTATGTACGCATGTTTATAAGAATGAGAAAAATAGAAGTTGAATGCAAAGTCTATATCCAATTTTCCATAGAAGAGGTTGTATGTCAACACAGGAAATACGTGGATATTTTCTTTTTATCCTCTGAAGCCTCCCACACATTCATATAACGGACTCTATGAACTTCCAGAGTTGAGTTATAAATGTCTATATACCCAACTAAACATTTCTAATAACCAATATTATGTGAAAACAATAGAGATAATGGTGTTTAAACATAGCTCTTTTTTTTTTTGACACTTATGACTATTGTCTGGTGGTTCCTTTACTTGTCATTTTGGTTTTCTCATGTTTTTTTTCAAAAATAATTTATCTTACAAATAAAGATGCAGATTATGTATAACCTTGAAGATGTCACATAAGTTTTACAACTGAAAGATTTTCTAATATTTATACACATAAGTTTTGTAAGTATATGAGATTTATTTTAATTAAAAAGGACATGGGTTAAAAAGATTAACATCCTGAAGTTTATTTTTTTCTGGTCAAAGTACTTCATTTTCTGAAATACATTAGGACCAAACTGTGCTAAAGGGTTATTGTTGGAGAAATTGTGAGAATAAGTCAAGAACGCAAATATTAGCTATTCACAGACAATATAGAGGTGATTTTGCCCTCTGGCATTAAAAGAAGGTATAAGGATGGTTTCAAGATTCATGGAGCATTTCTATACAGGTACAATGACATTTTAGGTCTAAAACAGACAGTGGAAGCCAAATTTGCTTTCACTCATATAAAATGATACAGAGTATCTTTTTACATGTGAAGTTCAGAAACATGCTAATTGCAGAGACTACAGAGTATATCCTTAAAGCTAAACATGTTCTGGCTTTCAGTTGGGCTACATTCCTACTTTTAATGAGTTTTCTTTAAGGTATATATCAATCAATGTATTTAGCAAATATTTATTGGTCTAAGCCTTTGTGTTAAGGATAAAATAGTGAATAAAATAAAAACCTCTTCCTTGTTACACTCTTGGGCTAATTTCATTTAATAATGCACTTTTCCAATTTTTAAAGCCTACCTGAACTCTTCTCTAGGTGTTATCTTTACATCATGAAGACAAGTCAAGGAAAGATAATGTAAGAGAAGTAATAGTGATTAATCGGCCAGATACTTAACAGGGCTTTATATATGTTATTTATTCCTTACTGCAAACTTACGGAATTGGGGGCTTGTGGGTTATGGGGTCCTCTTTATGTTTAGGAAACTAATGTTCACAGAATTCCCAAGTCATCAATTCAATTTTTCAAGAAATATTTATTGAGTCCTTCCAATGTCCTGATAGGCATAGTTCTAAGCACAGGGGATTCAGGTCACACAGCTAATAAGCATTGAGGCCAGGGTTCAAATGCTTGTCTCGTTCCTAAAACTTGTGCTTTTTGCAAGATGCCTTTTAGAGTCCTTGTTGAATGTCCTCATAACTAGCTCACTTTGTAGAGGTAGACGGACGTACCAGACGATTGAAAGAAAACCGGCTGTGGATATAATAACCACACTTTCGGTAAATTATCCAAACTTATTTTTTTTTTTATTGTGGTGGACTGTGTCATACTCGAAGAATTGTCTTCTTAGAACTCTAACATTTGACATGTGGCTTTCTCCAGATGTCTTTATGTTGAACGGCAAATTTGGAGTCTTTGCAGTTTTGTAGGAAGTTGTTTTCTAGATGGCATTTTAGAGATTCTTGATCACTGTGTCTTATAAAATAACCTCACGATAAATTCTTAGAATTCTGTTGCTATGCCTGTGCTCAAACAGGGTTGGAGATAGTGTTCTTCCCTTTCTAAAAGATGGTATTTGCCGTTATATAGAGAGTAGCCAAATATCGTCTTTTTGGTAAAGTCACATTTGAGCAGGGACACAAAGGAAGTGAGCCAACCAGATACACTGGTATCTTGGAGAAAGAACTGTCCAGGGAGGCGTAGTAGGGAGTGCAGATTCCCTTAGGGAGCGGCATGCTTTGTACGTGGTAAGAGCAAAGAGGCCACCGTGGGTAGGTCCCAGTTATTAAGAGGGAGAAGAATAATAAGAGTGGAAGCCAGAGAGCTAGAGATGAGCCAGATCCTCTGATAACTTCTAGATTACCTAAGCATTCTGAGTTTTAACCCCGTACCATGAAAGCTATGGTGGCAGTTTGAGGAGAGGGATTTTGAAACATGGTCTCAGTTCTGTGTTAACATAGCACCTCGGCTGCTGTGTGGAGGGCAGATGACAGGTGCAGGAGGAAGAAGAGCCAAAGACTGTTTGGGAAGCTACCAAGGAATGCAGGTGAGACGTGATGGTGGCTTGGCCCTGGTGGTAGTTACGGGGGAGAGGGGGTGGATGGTACTTCAAGAGATTGAGTTCTGGAGATGTTTTCAAGGTAGAAATAATAGACTTTGCTGCAGGATTGTGTCCTCATTATCATGTCATACTGCACTTGGCGGATATTTCATGATTGGTTAGTGTTCCTACACAGAGAGCGTAAGGCTAGAGGCTGACCTACGATGTCGATTATCCAAGTGACCGAGAAAGACGGTGTTCTAGAAACACCTCGCCGGGAGTGAGCCCAGGGCAGCAGCACGTGCGTGGGCTGCTGAGGAGTTCTAGAATGCCCCGAGACCAAAACCCAACGAGAGGACGAGAGAAAGGATCTCAAGAGGCAATAAAGACATGAACCGTTTGCATGTCCTGAAATGTAAAAAAAGCAAACAGAAAAAGCTACTGCTAGTGATTTCACACGTCGTCACTGTTTGCTGCCATCATGTTTTAAAACCGAAAAACCTTTTGCATCAGTGCCTGTTACAATAGTGTCGGACTTCCAAATGGTTTAATGTGGCCCTTTTCTCAGGTTGAACGGGAAGTGTCCTATCTGGAAGGCATCAGAAGCGCTGAGTAGTGGACGAGCTGAAGAACATCTAGAGGGTTTCGTTCATGTGAACATAAATCATAATGTTTTACAGGGCTTACACTATGATGGAGTTTAAGGTTCCATATCAGGCGGAGAAAACCTGGGTAAACTATTAATAATTTAGTATCTCATTTCCTACGGGAATGTGGCTTCCCCTTGAAGAAGAGAATATTATGGTTTTATTTAGTATAAAATTCATATATTGTAGAAGAGTCTGTTAGAGGTCCCCGTTGGGTTTTCCCTGAATTTATTATCTTACAAAGTCAAATACAGATGCATCTTTCATAAAAGGAATGAGCTTATTCTAAAGTAATATCTGAGACTCTTCGATCACCTTATTACATTTTGATGACCATTTCAACCGATGAAGAGAAGTAGAATAACTGGGAGAATACAGATGAGGCTAAAAAGTTATTGATGAACAACAACAGAATTCAAAACTCAAAGTTATTTAACAAACACATATTTTGGACAAACTGGGTTACAGAAATAATATTTATTTCAAGATATTTTAAAGCTGTTTACACCGAAACAGGCTGTTAAAACATTCTGTTTTGGGCCACTTATGTTCAGTGACCTGTTTTTAGCAAATTTAATCAATTTTATTTCTCAGGTAAAGAAGTTCTCTTTAAAAGTCCTCATAAGATCACTGTTCATGTAAAGTTATTCTTTTGAATAGGAATGGAAGATATGGCCAGAACATAATGGTAACCAGAGAAGGATGTTTGAATCTCAGAGGTACCTGCTAACTTCCTAAATCAACCCTTATTTAGAGAATGTACGAGGGCTGTCTGGAAAAAACAACCCAGCTATAAAGGCCTGTCTTTTTCGTATTACATGGATGGATTGATACTTCCTGGGCAGCCCTCGTATGATAAACTGTTTTTCTGTTGTATGGTTTCTCAGTCATAAAAGACATTTCTAACAGGAGAAGCAAGTGAAATGTGTGTACATTGGGAGAAGAGGGTTCACCAGGAAGAAATGGATGAGACCATTAAGGCAGGAGACATGAAAACTACTGGAAACCAGATGTGGAAAGATTAAAACACAGAATTGTTAAAATGAAGGCTTTCTCGATGACAGGTTATCCTCATGACAATCTTAAGGCAACAAGTCCTAAATCATCACTAGAAGTCTGAATACAATCCATCTTAAAAGGTAGATTTCCATCTGTGGTAGGTTATGAACTATGGCTGTAGAATTCTCCCATCCTTGAGTATGTCTTTTTACAATGTGACATAGTAGCTGTGCTCAGGAAATGTTTGTTTCTCCCTTCCCTTGAAAGATGGAAGGCCTGTGAATTAATTTGACCGATAGAATGTAACAGAAGTGATATTAGCATAGAAAATACTAATAGCAAAGTATGCTGTTGAAAAATCCAAACAAATTCTGAAAGGGTTTGCCTACATTCTTGAGTGATGGATAGATCTAGAAAGTTATTGGAGGCGACTTATTTATTTATTGTTAGAATTAACATTTTTTATTGTTTATTAAATTCACTGGGGTGGTCAGTAGAATTATATAGGTTTCAAGTGTACATTTATATAATCCATCATCTATAGATTGCACTGTGTGCTCACCACCCAGAGTCAGCTCTTCTTCCATCACCATGTATTTGATGCCCTTTACTCTCTTATATTCCCCTCCCCCTTACCTTCTGGGATCCACTAAACTGTTATCTGTCTGTGAGCTTTTGTTTGGTTCATTTATTTGTTACTTTCAGTTTTATATCTCAAGTATGAGTGAAATCATATGGTTCTTGACTTTTTCTGTCCCCTTTCACTTAGCGTGATAATCTCGGCATCCATCCATGCTGTCAAAATGGCAGTACTTTATCTTTTCCTGTGGATGAGTAGTATTCCATTGCACGTATGTACCACATTGTCTTTATCCAGTCATCTATTGAAGGAAACTTCAACATAGATTGTTTGCATGCCTTGGTCACCGTGAATAATGCAGCCAATGAACATAGGAGTACGTATGTATATCTTTTTGGATAAATGTTTTCAGATTTTTTGGTTAGATACCCTGAAGAGGGATTGCTGGGTTGCACAGTAATTCTTTCCTTCATTGATTGAGGAACCTTTATACTGTTTTCCATGGTAACTGCACAATTTACCTTCCCAACAGCAGTGTATGGGGGTTCCTGTTTCTCCACAGTTCCTCTCCAACACTTGTTATTTGTCTTGTCGATGATAGACATTCTAACAGGGGTGAGGCGGTATCTCATTGTAGCTTTGATTTGCATTTCCCTAATAGCTAGTGAAATTGAACATCTTTTCATATCTCTGTTGTTTGATTTCATGTCGTCTTGGGAGAAATGTGTGTTTAGTTCCTTTGCCCATTTTATTATTATTAAATTTATTGAGGTGACATTGGTTGGTAAAAATTATATAGGCTGACTCCTGCCCATTTATTTATTGGATTGTTTGTTCTTTTGTTGAGTGGTATGGGTTCTTTATATATTTTGAATATTCACCCCTTATTGGCTGTGTTGTTTGCAAATATCTTCTCCCATTTCGTTGATTATGGAAGTTGATTAAGTTGATTAAGTTATTTTCGAAGCCAACTTTATAACATTATCTAAGAAGTTGTAATCACAGAAAATATCTTTTGATGACTTTAGTAAAAACAAAATACTGTGCTGAACAAACTATTTCACTGACCTAATTTTTCTACCTTCATATTTTATTATGCTTTTAGAATATTGAGACAATGATATACTTTATTTTGAAAAACTTAAGAATAAAAATTACTATAAACCACTAAGGATTTTAGAATTTTCAAATGTTTTCAAACTTTTAATTGAACACCAAAATTACTTCTGATTTTAGTTATATTCTTCCTAATTTAGAATAAGATTATAAAACCTTTAAAGAAACAGCCAGTTTTCTAGCAGGGACTATCTGAGTGGCTGGGTACATTTGTGTGATGGCATTTTTTATGACAATGTTTCCGGCAATTAGCTGAACACATGAAGAAAGAAATTCAAGAGCAGGTTTAAGAAGACCTGAATATTTTTGACAATAAAACAATAGGAGATGGTTTTCTGTTGGGTGCAAGAAGCAAGGAGGTGAATGTTGATAGAAGATTACTGTCTCTTTTTAAATAGGAGATAGTGTACAAGCTCTGTGAGTCTTGATAGAGATAAATGCAGTTTTCTTTTGTCTGATCTGCAATTGTTCTGTGTCATTAGGTAAATTGTGATGCACTTTAAATAAAAAGCACTATTAATGAATTAATGTTTATCAGAGTCTTTGAGCTCGGCAGAGGAAAGGTGCTAATGTAGGTGTAAAGTAGTAATATTCTGGTGTTTTCCATGGTATTTTCCATGGAAACAGTAACTTTCCTACCTGCCAGGAACTCATAAAGTAAGATGGGTGAGTTCAAGTGGCTACGAAAACTTTTTGCATTTTCTAATTTAAAATATTTTGGTTGATTCTTTCATATTGCCTAGATATTATTATTTTTTTCATTAATATAAATTACGTTTGTTCATGTAGCCTTCTCTACTCACGTTAATGGTGCATTTCAGTGTTCTGATTATTCAAGGAAAAGACAATTCAGCTTTAAACTACCAGGATATTATCACTTTCAAAAGATTAATTTTTCTTCCTCATTCCTGTCCTTAGAATCAGAAAGTCCTGGGGTTCAGTCTTACAATCTCTGCTTTACAGTGTGACCTAAAGTAAGTTATTTGTCATCTGTAAAATGGAAATACAATAGGACTGTCTGAAAAGATGATTGTAGGCCTGAATGGAATCATATATGTGAAATGCTTAGTATACTGTCTGATGCGTAGTAAATACACAATAACTACAAGCTACCTGTAATGCGTTCTTGTCCACTGTTATAAATGCAGCCTGGGCCTCTGTATCCAATAGATCTTACTGTTATAATGGAAATGTTCGTATCTGTAGTCGTCCAATATGGTAGCCACTATCACACATGGCCATTAAGCACTTGAAATCTGGCTAATGCCATTAAATAACTGAGTTTTATATTTTGTTTAATTTTTGTAAGTCTACGTGGTCACATACAGGGAAAGATTACTCATATTGGACAAAGCTGATGTAGTATAAACCTTTCTATGTTGACTCTCTTGTTTGCATTTCAGTTGGAGTCCTGGGGCTTCTGTCTCAGGGGTTCTTGCCTCCTAGTCAGTGACACACACTGATAATAGCTAAAATTTTCCTTACTTTTTCCTCTTTTAATTCTCTCTTTTCTTCCTACCCCAGGTCTATGTTTGCTGAGGATCTTTTTCCTGTAAAACTTCCCTTCTTTACATTCCTGTGCTCATTTTTCTCTTATCAGCTAATTCCCCGTACTCTTAGCCCACCTTTCTTCTAGCTCTGTCTCACACAGAAAATTGGGCTTTTTCCTTTTTTATTTTTAAAAAATCTTTTTAAAATATATATTTATTTATTTATTTATTTTGAGAGAGAGAGAGAGAGAGAGAGAGAGATAGAGAGAGAGATAGAGATAGAGATAGAGATAGAGATAGAGATAGATACAGAGAGAGAACTGAACTGGGGGAGCTCCCAGTTCAGCACATGGGTCCGCACGGGCCGGGGCCGGGATTCGATCCTCAGTCCCCAGGGCTGCAAAGTGAGCGCTTAACCCACTGAGCCATCCCGGCTTTCCTGGCTTTTTCCTTTTAATAAAATAAGAATGAAAACAAAAAAATACTTTCTATCTATTCTTTGGACCTAATTTTCTGCTTAGCTTCTTTGAAACCTGGGCTTCATTGTCGTTCTTTTCTTCAGTTTCCTCGTCACCAGTTTCTTTCATTTCATTTCAAGTTAATGTCTTTGCTAGCCAGCCTTCTGTTCATTATCAGTCTCAGGTGACGTATCTACGCTGATGGCAAAACTTCCTCATCTTTCATTTTTCCCTAAATACCTTGTCCTCTGACCAAAATAAGACATTTCTTTTTTTACAGATCACCAGTGACTTCACGACTTCCCTTTCTCAATCAACACTCTCCTGGACTTTAAAACACTTGGCTTAATTCCCTAGTCTTACCCTGGGACGTAGTCTTCCTTTGCCCTCCGAATGCTACTCGTATACCATCCTGTGTGACGTGTCTTCTGATTCTTTGTAACCTTTATGTCTCCTTTACGATGCCTGCTTTCTTTTTCCCCTTCCGGCACCGTCCCTGTGTGTTTACTACTTAGCCCCTGGTAAATTCTTTCATAGGCTTCTCACTGGTCTCTTGTTCACCTTCTCGAACCCTGCACCCTTTTCTGTCCTTCTAAAGTCAGCTCATCATCGTGTGACGGTTTTGTACAAAAATCTTTACTATTTACCTGTTTTATAGTCTGTAATAGCTTGTAAGACTGGTCGTGTTCTCTCTCTGACTGTTCAGGCTCCTTACATCTTCAGGTGTGGTCGGAGGAGTTGGTGGGGTAAGGCCCTTAGAAGGTGGCTGCAAGGTCAAAACTATTTCCCTGCTAACAGTAAGATCCTATTTGTCTTTTTCCCCCTCTTCACTCTTTTCTCTCATGAATAAACAGTAAAGTTGACCAGAGGCTAAATGACATTGGATGACATTGTTCTGATAACTGATGGAAATATGTACTTGCCTATTCTTGGGATTCAAAAATTTCTCAGTTTTACACATGGACGATGTACTAGAGAATGATACACCTGAAATCTATGTAATTTTTACTTAAATAAATGGAGCAATAAAAACATAATTTCTCAGTTTAATAGCTGATAAATTAAGTATAGAAAGAGACCATCCACTTAAACAAGCTGTTTTTTGAGGAAGGAAAGTTGTTAAAACTGTAAAAATGATCGGAGAGCAAAAAGATTTGGGAACTTCTGAGTAGGCTAACATGACTGTGACTGACTGTGGTTGCTTTTCTGTGAAGATGCTCATATTTTCCTGCCTATTTCGTATTATAAGTGTCTTCAGTAGTTAGGTGACGTGCTAAGTCCTTGATCAAGCCTTTCCTGATCTCCACTGTCAGCCGAAACAGTATGTGCTTCTTGTTTATGAAGACTACTTGTAGTACTTTATTTGTATTTTCTTGAAAAAAACGATGTTTACAGTATTAATGTATTTGGGAGATTACTGGATTTGCTTAAGCCCATGAATCAGGGACCGTATGATTTTTAATCTTGGAATTTCTAGTGAATTTCACATTTAGGCCCCCAGTTATTGTTTCATGTATAAAGTTATTCAATTCACCAGTCTACTCAACAAAAATTTATTTGGTGCCAGCTGTAAACTAGGTGTTTAAAAGAAATTCGAGGAACTTGATGCCTCATAGGAGGTGATAAGATGTAAGAAAATTAGCGTCACACTCATAACATACTATAAAATGTTTGAGTAGAGTCCATGAGGAAAGACATAGCAAAGGAGCAAATCTTCCAATGGAAGTACGTTAGAGAAGTTGTGTGTGTGTGTGACATATGGTTGAGGCAGCTCTGACTCCTAGTGACCCCTGGGTGACTGACAGTTCTCCCTGTCTGGTCCTCACAGCCCTGCCTGCTCAGCACCATGACACACGCCTACAGCCTCCTTTATGGAGTTGCTCCATCTCAGATGTGCTGTGCCCCTGTTCCTGCTGCCTTCTCTTTCTCCTGCGTTCTAGTCTTTTCCCGAGAGCCCTACCTGCTCCTGATGTGAGTTTGGTTGTTGTTGCCTCCATTTATCTTTCAGGTTTCATTGGGTCTAGGATCCACGCGTTTGTCGTCTTGCTGGCCCAGGGTACATACCATCTGTAGAGCTCTCCTCCAGCATCAGATTTTTCATCACTTCCTTCTCGCATCCTTGCATCCAAGCATTCAGTTTCATCTTCAGCCTCGGTCACTGGAGCGTAGGCTTGAACGATGGTTACACAAATAGGTTTTCCTAGGAGTCCGATTGTTATTATTGGGTTCCGTCTTGCGTTGTAGCCTGTGCTGCATGTCCCTTAGGATGAAGTCCGCTCTTATTTCTTCTGAGTTGGTCATTTCTTGAGCAGAACATTTCATAATTGCCTGACTGTGTACATGTCCTATTTCATTGTAGTTTAGTTCACTCACACCATGTACTGCAACGTTTCAATGTCCCATTTCTTGCCTGAGAGTGTCCAGTTTACCTCGGATTTTAGCTCTTAACGTTCCGTGTTCCGATTGTCTGTGTTGTGCAACATTGTACTTCCCTTTCACCTTTGTGTGCATCAGCCTCTAGACCAGGGAGGTCCAACCTTTGGGCTTCCCTGGGCCACGTTGGAAGACAAAGAATTGTCTTGGGCCACACATCAAATGCACTAACACGAACGATAATGGATGAGCTAAAAAAAAACAAAATCGCAAAAAAATCTCTTTAGTGTTTTGAGAAAGTTTACGAATTTGTGTTGGGCCACATTCAAAGCCATCCTGGGCCGCATGTGGCCCACGGGCTGTGGGTTGGACGAGCTTACAAATGTCCTTCCTGCTTTGGTCTAGTTGTATTATTGGCAGCTGTATTGTTAGTATTTGTTCTCTGCTCTCCCCCAGTAACTGAATGCTTTCTGACCGGGAAGTCTCATTTCTCAGCACTATCTCATATTTCCTTTTGGACTGTCTCATCATAGGGCTTTCGAGGTAAAAAGGAAAAAAAGAAAAAGAAAAAAGGAATAGAGAATGTAGCTGTGTTTTAGCATCACCTTCTGTTGTGCAGTGTGCGAGTCCAAACGCTTGTGACTGGATCCAGGGTGCTGCGGTCAGCACAGGCCTGTGAAACGAAAGTGCCCCTGAAGTGGAAGAACTCAAACTTAAAATGACAACTTTGCTTCCCACAAATCATATTCTTATTGCCGGGACTTCCTAGTACACGTGCTAAAACTGAAAGCGTTATCCTTTTAACGCATAAAAACCCTGCCTGACCTAACTCCCTTCTTGATCATCTTTCCTGCAAAGACCGCATGAAAAACTTTTTGAAAATCCTACTAGATTTCACAGAACGTCTTCTGTTGCCTTCCATTTCCGTTCTGCATTACATGGAAGCATCAAATACCTTAATTTTAGAGATGTACTCTTATATGAACATGTACATTAATGAATACATTTAAGCTGTCATAAAATAGACATAACCCAAAATTTAGGATTTTAACCATTTTTAAATCGTATATGGTTCAGTAGCATTAAGTACATTACTATGCAACCCATTACCAGAAGTTTTTTCAATTTGTAAAACTGAAGCTCTTGTACCCCAAACCATCCTTCCCCATTTTCTCCCTGCTCAGCCCCTGGAAACTGCCATTCCATTTCTGTTTGCTGTGAATTTGACTCTTCTAGCTGTTTCGTATAAGTGGAATCATGTGATATTTGTCTTTATGTGACTACCTTATTTTGCTTAGCATTAATGTCTTCGATGTTTATCTGTGTTGTAGCTTGTCTCAGAATTTCTTGCTTTTTGGAAGCTGAGTGTTCCATTGTCTGCCTACACCAGATGTTGTTTATTCATTTTTTTGTTGTTGCTGGACATGAACATGTATATTGGAATTGTACTGTTCATTTATGGAATTTATTACAGTCACATCAGCAACGTACTGTACCTGTGGGCTACCTGGTAGGACATGGAATTAAGGTTGTTATGTGGTTACAGCTTTTTGTTCCAGAGGGAATTTACTCACAGGAAGGATTAGGTTAGAACATATTTATTTGATCTGACTCTAGGCATATAAGAATTCAGATTAAAAATTTAGATTGAGTGCAAACATGCTCCCATTTTGAAAGTTTGTATGCAAGCTATGTATTAGACACTTTTTTTCTGTCAACAAAAATGTAGTATCTGTCAGAATATTGTGTTTAAGAAATAGCATAGCGATGAGAACAGCCAGATCCTCTTTATGGGGACTGTGATCCTTGAAGTCACATTTTCTGATGTTCTAAAGCCCTTATTTCTTCAGTGTGTTCTTTTAGTGCCATTACTCACTCTGATGATTCCTAGTCTACAACCCTCATTGGCTAACATGATGAAAATCAACTTCAGACTCCCAAAGTATCTACAGAAGACACAACTGCTGTGTCAGTAAGTCACCCATTTTGGATTCTGTGACACCATTATCACCTTTAAAGAATTTGAGATATTACGTGTACATCTATACAGGGACTGTCTATGTGCAGGGGTGTGCGTGCACGCATGTATGTATGTATTTTCTAGTATTTGTTTCTTGATTCTCATGGCTACAGATTAGTCACACTAAATTATAGGAGGCATGAAAAAGGTGAAGAAATAAAGTTTTGATTTTGTTGAGTATTTTGTTGAATACATACAAGGGCTGTTGTCCAGAAAAAAAATCTAGTTATAAATGCCTCTATTTTTCATGTTATGTGGCTGGAGACTTTCCGGACAGTCCTTGTGTTTTAAAGGATCCATGATCAACAATTGAGAAGGAAATACTTCTCCTTTATTTATCTATCTATTTTTTTGCATGAACTCAGACCAATGTTTAAGCATTATGTAAAGACAACACTAGATCATTGTGTTTATTGCTATCTTTTTGTTGTAGTTCAGATAATGATTGACATATAACTCTGAACCTGAACCTGAGATACTGGTCATACAAGTTTGTTTTCCCTGAGGCTAGCTGAACAGTATATACAGATATTTTCTTTGTTTCAGTTCTTAAAGTCCTGGTGTTTGCAACTGGATCTTCTAGGGGAATAAACAAATAATACACATTCTTTATGTACAAAGAAGTTGCTGAGAAGTTGCTGGTAAAGAGTTTGAGATGGTTTAGAACTTAGGGTGCACTTAAGGGTGTAGCAGAAGGCCAATATGTAGTTGTAAATAAATGTAAAAATGCTTAGAGGATAGTCATGCTGTTGATATTTTAAATAAGGATAAAAAGGCAGGATAATAATTGTAATAAATGTAACTGAAAAATAATGTATTTTACATTTGTAATGAAAAATTAAAGATGCATAGTGAGAAAGGAAAAAGTGATAGTTTCCTTATTCATTGGTAATACTATTCTTGAATTAAGTAGTTGGCATTTGATGCACAAGTTACATGACCCTGTTGTTCTTGTTTCATAATTTACTTTATACCATCAAGCTTTGAGCCTACTAATAGAAATCTCTTAAATGAGTTAATGCAATTTTTAAAATATTTTTTTTATGTATTTTTATTTATTTTGACAGAGAGAGAGAGATACAGAGACAGAGACAGAGAGAGAACTGAACTGGGGGAGCTCCCAGTTCAGCATTGTGGGTCCGCATGGGCCAGGGCCTGGATGCGATCCTCGGTCCCCGGCGCTGCAAAGTGAGCGCTCAACCCACTGAGCCATCCCGGCTTCCCCATAATTTTAAAAATGTGTATTTTAAAGCCCCTTGGTTCTTCTGTTGCTCATCACTGTCAATAAGACGTGAACTTCTGAATTATCTCTCTCCTGACCCGTAGTAGGGCTATATTTAAGATTATCCTTCAAAAATTACTTAATTTTATAACTAGAGCCTTATGTTTTCAAAGTAATGATTATTCATTCACTCATTTTCAGAGGGATATTTAGAAAGTTTGTGGCAGGTACTTTTATTGACTTTCTTCTTTCTTTGTTCCAATGGCTGAAGCACATTCCCCCTGAGTGGTAGTTCATGGCCCGAGGATAACGATGGTTTCTGTGTTCAAGTGTTAAGAAACAAAGAAAAGAAATCCCAAGAAAACAGAAAGAAAAAACTTACGATTAGTCTGAGTACAAGGAAAGATAAATCTGTAAAACTGGGTTTTCTGGGTTGTGTTTGAGAGTCAACCAGAAACTCCACTTATTTTTAAAATACTGCAGTTGGAAATCTCAGTACCTTTTCAAATTACTATTTGTCTAAAAAGTAAACTAAATTTAATTGTATTCTTCTAAGTAAAAGTTTTCATTATGTAATACAGAAATTGCTAGCTTCTCTAGAGTGCTTTATATTTTTATAACTGGCTCAGTGATAAATTAATTTTCTCATTCTATAATGTAAGATATACTATTCAGAAAATAACTAACAGTTCCCTAACCACGTATAAAGTATGTCTCTTTAAATATATTCTATGAATTTGTAGATGCATATGCCAAATGAGAACTATTTGTTTTTAAAAATGCACTATATCCAGATATCTCAATAATTATTCATTAAGCCAATAATTCTATGGTAGTTTTGGAATTAAAAATAAATAGTGAAGTTGCTAAATTTATGTCTGAAATGGTGGATACAGACACATTAAGGAAACCTAAAGAGTTTAGTTCTCACCCCTTTCATATTTCACCTAAATTAATTACTGTACTTAAGTATTTAGAAATTGAAACCCAGTGACAAATAGCTTCATCAGGAAAGTTCTTTGTAAGGAGGACCAATAATGGATCATAAGAAGTTAGCAGAGTCAAATCACTGATGGAGAAACATTTTCAATAGCTAATGTGAGTGTACTTGCAGATATTTTTCCTGTCTTTGGTAATACTTCATGAGTCTTTATATTGGTAGGCCCAGAAAGGTTTTCTAAAATGTTTGATCTAATATGAGTAGGCAGTGAAGAGAGAGTACTTTGCAATAATTCAGAAAACAGTCTGAGAACATGGTTTTGAGTTTCATGCTGATATTTCAGGGTTATATCTTTATTGTGAGTACCTAGGAAGCATCTGTCAGTTTGGTATCTAAGAAGCACAGTGCTTACATGCAGTAAAATTGTTAAGAAATATACTACATACACAGTTTTGTGGCTAAAAATCATTAGGAAAAAACCCACTTGATTAGAGTTGGAAGCCAGTTTCCTATAGATTCTCATTTACGTAAAAATACATGTAAAAGGGTGCAGACCTATGAATTTGTTGCTCTCCTCTGTTAACTTTCAATTGGCATTTATTTGAATACATGAGAAGATAATGTTTTGTAAAATTTCTGACAATATATTTATATAACCACAATCTCTTTTGCAATTAGAAAAGTAATCATGCTGTTGTGAATTTTAGTTCACATGAATTTTTCCACTTGATGACCTTGATAATTTGCTTTATTTTATACTGTGTATTGCCAAAGTATATACCATTTTTTTAAATAAAAAACAAAACAAAACAGAAAGAGGAATTGATACAATAGGTGGCTTTATCTGTGATTGGACAATTTTTTTTAGTGATTGTAATGCATCGGGTTTTTATATGAATCTTATCCCAGAATTTTAAGAACATTCAAGCAAGACATAGAATAAAATTACCAGAATCAAATGATGATTAAGAATGACTGTTCACAATAGATAAATAAACAAACAACGTAAGAGAGAGCCTTCTAATCAAGAATGATGACTTCTTTTAAGAAAAACAAGGAAGAAAAGTTAATGTTTTTATGAAAACTGTCAGCCTGAAATTTGAACAGTCTGTATTGCATCCTTCTTTTGAGTGACAAGTGAGATTATGTCAGAAAATTCACTCTATCACTCATTTTGTTTCATAAGTCCCATAAGTGTGTTGTCTTATTGTGGTAAATGTGTAGATTAGCTTTACAGAGAAGGGTTGGGCAGGTCTGTGCGGTAAGCAGGCTCAGAGGGTTCAGGACTGTAACGTAGGCGTACCTCCACCCCCGGCCTCAGCTTCATCGAACCTACATCCTGTCTTTATTTTCTTTGCTGTGGTTAAATTGACTTTGGAAGTCAATTCCAGTGGAATATTCCAGCGGAAGTGACTTTCTTAATGATCACTCTGAACATTGCTTAGTTCAAGTTTTATTCCATTCAAGAGCATATATTTTCTAAAATCTTTTTTCTTTTTTTTTTTAAGTCTTGGGTTATTTGGGTATATTAGGTGAGAAGATGCGCATAGCTCATGTTGGAGGCACTTCAGCTGAAGAGTCAAATGGAGAACATGGACGTAGTGAGTGAAAAGCTGTGGGTATGTAGGCAGCCAGAGTTCTATAAATTTAAGTTGCTTTGCTATTCATTTAGTATTTACGGAACAAATACTGCCTCCCAGGTGACAATATGCTGGTGTCCTCAACAAGTTTTTATTATAGAACATCCTTATTGGAGGCTCTTCCCCGTAGGCAAATACATTGTATTGTAAGAGAATACCAGAGAACAGGTATGAGGTTAGGACTATGAACTTGCCGCGTAGGAGATTTGGCAATGGAGTCATTCGACAAGTGGCAGAGAAACCATATAAATCCCAAGTCAGCGGGGGTTGCCGGACTCCTCATGCAGCTGTGGCTATGTGACATCCTGCAACTCCCCATGCGCTGAGTCTTTCTTACATACTTTAGAAGACTTTCCCTGAGGTTGCAGTTCTTGTTCTTCAAATTGCCTGCGTCCCATTTCTCTGGGTTTGGAAGAAACGGATGCAGCATCCCCAGCACCAGGCAAACAGCCCCAGGGTCACTCTCATCCACTGTAAACGTCCACCTTCATCCCGAGCCCCATTCACGAAGTGGAGCCTTCTGTTATTTCGCTGAAAATGTGACCTTCTTTTCACCAAAACTAAGAGAGGGAAACACGAAAATAGAGAGCCAGGGATTTGTTCTGAGGATTGTAAACATGGATCTGCTGTTCAGCATGGTGTCTATATGAGGCAGGAAAAAGAAAGGAGGACAGCTTACTTCTTTTCATATACCAGTAAAAAGGAGAGGAGGGAAGTACTGAACGAGGAAAAGGTGAGTAAGAGCATAAAAGAATAAAAGGAAAGTAAGAAACGAGGCACTTTTCAGGCCGATGTGTTTTTTAAGGCTTAAGCATCAGACTACAAGGAAGAACGTCTTCAGTATCAGATCTGTGTGCTCTGTGTAATCTCATTTGTTTAAACCTGCTATACTAATGCTGGTAGTAGCCCTCGTGAGTTTTTTCTTTGCCATTTTCCTCTAATTTAGTCTTATACTTTCAGTCAAAAACAACAAACACTGAAATGTTTTCTTGAAGGAATTCTCTTTTACTGACTCGGTGGTGAACTTGCTCAGCTCCCGCTGAGCACAGGCCTCTGTAGAATGAATTAAATTCAACTCCCGTCCGTGTTTGGACCCAGGAGCTTGTTTTCAGACTCTTACCTGTGGTTGTAGAAGTTTTTGAATTTTGAGTCAGAATTCACCCTTCAATTTTATTGCCCGAAGTCCCTTTTTTTTTCTTTCGCTCTCTGCAATTTTTAATACTTTATTCTCTTAGTAATGGTGTCAAGAGTCCTGTGTGATTTTTCTGTCTTTGATGGATGAATATAGAGGAGGTGGTACATGTGTACAATGGAATATCGCTCGACCATGGGAGGGAATGGGTTCTTGCCATCTGTGGTGGCGTGGACGGACCTGGAGGAATTGTGTTGAGTGGAGTTTGTCAGACAGAGAAAGACACATGTGATGTGATTTTGCTTACATGTGGAATCTAAAAAAACAAAATAAACAAACAAAACAGGAACAAAGTCTTAGAGTCAGAGAACATTTTAATAGTTGCCAGATGGGAGGAGGGTTGGGGGGTGTAAAGGGAGAAGAGATTGAGAAGTACAGATTTGTTGCTACACAGTAGTCATGAGGATGTAGGATATAGTAAGGGATTATAGTTAGTAATGTTGTAAGAACTATGCATGATGTCAGATGCGTACTAGATTTACTGGGGTGATAGTTGGGAGGGGTGTTGTGGGGTGGGGTGAAAAGATGAACGGATTAATAGTACACATGGGTAGTTACCAAACAGCATTGGAGATGTAGAGTAGATAATACAAAGTCTGACAATTAAGTTAAAAAACTCATTCTAGAAAAAGTGCTACCTACCGCATTGCTGAATATCACTATGGTCA
Source organism: Craseonycteris thonglongyai (assembly GCA_004027555.1). Classification (NCBI taxonomy): domain Eukaryota; kingdom Metazoa; phylum Chordata; class Mammalia; order Chiroptera; family Craseonycteridae; genus Craseonycteris; species Craseonycteris thonglongyai. The sequence goes on from PVKE010002916.1 coordinate 27,262, forward strand.
CCTTCAAAGTTTTCACCTTGGGAAGTTAGGCATCGATGCTAGCACCTAGTCCACCCTTTAAAACAATGTTGGAACTCTTTCTGGAATGGCCACCAGAGCTGTTATCGGATTACCCTTGATGTCCTGAATGCCATCAAAATGTCTTCTTTTAAATATTTCCTTTATTCTTGGGTAAAGAAAAATGTCACTGGGGGCCAGATCAGGTGAGCAGGGAGGGTGTGCCAATACAGTGATTTGTTTAGTGGCTAAAAACTCCCTCACAGACAGTGCCATGTGAGCTGGTGCATTGTTGTGATGCCAAAGGCCATGAGTTGTTGGTGAAAAGTTCAGGTCGTTGTCATCTAACGTTTTCACGCAGCCTTTTCAGCACTTGCGAATAGTCCACTTGGTTGATTGTTCGGTTGGTGCAAATTCATAATGAACAATCCCTCTGATATCAGAAAAGGTTTGCAACATCGTTTTGGTTGTGGAGAACTGGCTGCCTTTCATTGTGCACGTTGACACTTTGGTACATTCATATTTCATCATCAGTGATAACACAGCCCCAAACACCGCCTTGCCTCTCCAAAAGGTCTTAGCAAACGTTGACTCTCCTTTGCTTTTGTTCATTGGTGAGCATCTTTGGGGCCATTTTTACACACATCTTTCTCATGCCAAGGTTTTCAGTGACGATTTTCCTATTTCTCTATTGATGTTCACTTAGTCTGCTATGCTTCTCAAAGTCAGCCGACGATTTGACGAATTTCTGCAACATTTTCATCAGTTCTGCTCGTTACTGGCTGCCCCTCTCTTTGTCTGTGACGCTTTCTCTCCCCTCAGAAAAATGTTGAATCCATTTGCACACTGCTGTTTTCTTTGTGGCATTATCCCCATCAACTTGGACTAACATGCCCCTGATTTCACTTCCACTTTTGCCAAGTTTCCCAAGAAATCGAATGTTTGTTCATTGCTCCAATAAAGCTCCAACATTCTTGCAATGGCTCACAAAAACACACACAACAATAGTGAACGCCCCTCACCAAGACGCTGGCACGTGTTGGCATGAGCACAGCTGTGAGACACTGATATACCAAGTTTATGAAACTTTACCAAGTTGTTGGTACTGTGCTGCCAACGTAGACGGGTGGTGGAAAGTTTGCGAACTTAATTGTCGGGCCTCGTATATTCTAATATTAATTCCTTGTTCCTTTTAGGTATCCCGTAAGTTTACCTATGACATTTATCTATAGTATCCTTCAATGAAAAATTCCCATTTTGATTTAGCCAACTTCCCCAATTTAATTTTATGCCTGAGTATTTATGGTTTTCTTAAGTCTCATTTCAGAATTTTTTTTTCTTCTAGGCCTTAAAAATAGTTATCTAAAACTGTTTCATTCGTTTTGAAAAGTAACTTTCACATTTAAAACGCCTTAATCTTGTTGGAATCTAAATTTGCATACGGTGTAAAATAAGTAGCTAAATTTAACTTCTGTCATATACTGAGACTATTTTTCTTCCTTTATACAATAAGTCAACAGCAAAGATATTTTGTTCGTTAGTTTGTATGTTTTTACTTTGGGATACTCCCCTTACCCTCTATAATGCCCTTGATGATATGCAGGTTTATTTCTGAATCTCTATTCTTATATCTGTCTCGGCATCCTAACATTTGTCTTTCTTCTATTTCCCTTCATTTTTGAATTTTAGATTGATGTTAATAGACCTTTTATAGCATAGACTTTTTTTTTTAAAGATTTATTTTCATTGGTTTTGACACAGAGAGAGAGAGATACAGATACAGAGAGAAGGGGGAGGGCCCAGAACAGTCTCCATAGTTGCACATCATTGGTTTTTCCACATAGTTTCATTCCACAGGTGGGCACGGTGCTGCACAGGGCAGGAACTGGGCCGGGGTCTCACCCTGGTGAGAACTGAACTGAGGGCACTCCCCAGTTCAGCATATGGGTCCACATGGGCCGGGGCCAGGATTCGATCCTCAGTCCCCGGGGCTGCAAAGTGAGCGCTTAACCCACTGAGCCATCCTGGCTTCCCCGCATAGACTTTTAAAATGGGTTTGTAGGTTCTTTTTTTTTTTAAATCTAGAAGTTATAAATTGGTTTAGGAAAAAATCAGTACACGTGAATATGGGAAAAGGTAAAAAAGCCATATGGAAAGAGAAAATCATTTAGACTGCTACATTTTAATAAGAATTCTGTTTCTTTTGGTGGCATATAACAGGCAGGAAATATGGAGGAAAGATTAACACAAGGATAGTCAAGAACGGAGCCTGTTCATGCAAAATTTTATCTATAGAGAAACAAGGACAACGGAAGCAGTAGGCAAAGTATGCTAGAATGTGGAAAACAGGGAGTTTGAATTGACTTAATTTCTATGTTTTTTATTTACCTTAATACTTCTGATTAACTAAATAATAGTTTCATGCTAGACTTGCAGAATACGTAAGGCTTTGTGGAACCACCTCCAAGCCGTCTGGGGACATAATAGTGGTGATACTTAGAAATTTTGATTCGACCAGAATGCTTCATTTTATCTGTTTAATTAAATGACCCCCCCCCCCATTAATATTTTATATGAAGAGAGGATTTTTTAGCCTAAAATGTTTGGAACCTATTCAAATAAAATTGGTGAAATATTTCAGTGCTCAACAAAGATGGCATGTGATGTCACTCATCTCTTAACGCCTATAGCAGACATTGCTAATCTAGCACAGTTACTCTTTCCTGCTGCTGATTCAGACTTAGTCTCCGTGTGGGTTTCCATCAATCACTCAGTGCTGGTATGCAAATCAAGCCCATTTCCTGTCTTTGTACCATTAAGTCCTATAATTTTATTGGACCTTCCGAACACTTATTTTAGCCTAAGAGAGGTATGAGCTGAATCTTTCAGATTAAAGAAGGAAGAGACTAGAAAAGAGAGTGAGTGGTTAAATAGGAAATGGACCTGGAAAATATGAATTCAGATAAGTATTAAGGTAATAACCCTTGCATCGTGATTATAAGGATAAAATAGACTACTGATTTGTTAATTGTATAAAGGCCTTCGAAGCTCATTAAGTATGTGTTGAAGAGGCAATTGAAATCAGTCATGTTTTCAGTTGAGAACCTTAAGACATAAATAATTTTATTCTGTAAATTTAAAAATTAATCACCAAAAATTTAAACCTGCCAGTGGATGTAGGAGAAGGGAATGAAGTCTGCTGCTCTTGGAAATGACTCTCATGCCGTCTCCAGGGTCCTGGCTTTGTACCATACAGTGAGCTTCGAGTCCTCTAAAGTCAAATGTAGAAAAGTGTTGTCATATATGTTGAAGATTCAAAAAGCTATGAATGAATTAAGGATTATCTTTATTTGCGACTGAATGCATTTTATGTTCTATGAAGTCAATGGACTAATTATGACAAAAATTCAAAGTTAATTTTCAAAGCACTGACAGCTGTTTTTTTCTTTTGTCTTAACAGGGCTACTCTAGTGTGATGTTGGGATTGAATTTACTGAGGACTCCATATCAAGGTTGACTTCAAAGTCTGGTGGAAGATCTGGAAGAAATAGGTAAGTGGCCTTTTGCTATTAATTCTCTTGCGTTCATTGTGCTTATTTTTGTTTTTCTGATGTCTGTGTCTACAGAGAGAGACAGAGACAAAGAGAGACAGAGAGAAAGGGGAGGGCCCAGAGCAGTCTCCATAGTTGTACGCCATCAGTTTTCAACACGGTTTTGTTCCACACAGGTGGGCAGGGGCTGTGCAGGGTGGGAACTGGGTTGGGGGCCTCTCGCATGGGAGGCATGCCCGCTCGAGCCAGAGGCCAAACCAGGGGGCAAGAACTGAACTGGGAGACTCCCATGTGGGAAGCACACCCCAGTTTAACACATGGGTCCACATGGGCCTGGTCCCGGATTCGATCCTTGGTCTCCAGGGCTACAAAGTGAGTACTTAACCTGCTGAGCCATCCCGGATTCCCCTGATGTCTGTTTTCTTCTGTAATCTTTTGGTTAAGTAGCTTTGCCCAATGGTTAAGAGAAGGGATCAACGCACTATAGAGACACGTCAGGTGTGTCAGTGAGGGTATTTACCACTGTCTCTTGCCTTGGGCTTCCCACTTCTCTCCCATCTGTGCTCTCTCTGCCTAGTAAACTGTTTCTGTTTTTATTTTTTTTTTGAATTAATGTAAGTTTGTGTGCAATGTGAACGTGATATTGAAATATTGAAATGATTAGGCAAGAAAAGCTCTTGGAGTATTTTGTTACCATTATGCAGCCCTTCGGTATTGACATTTTCAGTGTTATTTTATTAAGATTCAGTTCAAGGATTTGGGGGAGGGGAGTCTAGAAATGTCAGACAATAAAGAGAATAACATATATGCAGTGATTGTTTCTTGAAAGTTTGATTTTTATTTCTTATGAACTTTTTGAGACACAGCAAGTCAGCTGTTCAGATTGTATTTGTTTTCTTTTTAATCTTGCGACTCTTTCAATCTAAGGGTAGCTTTCCTTGGCAACTGTGTCAGTTTCCAGAACTTTAAATCCATTGTTTGGCACGAAGCTAGGACCACAGGGATGGACCAAGAGGCGTTACCAAACGACGCAGATTTCATTTCCCATTCTCCCTCGAACTAGAATGTGCCTGTAAGATTAGTTTTTCAGGGTCATCGTTGAGTGATGGCAGCAATTGAGCAGAGTGTCATCAGTGCCATATCTATAGCAATAAAATTATAAAAAGAAAACAAAAGTCAGTTTGGGGTGAAGAATTTATTTCATTTCTCACCCAACTTTTTACCCCCCCAAAGAGGGAAACCAGGGTATCCTGGCTTCTTGAGAATCCAATTCTTGCCCACTCCAACCCACTCCAGAATTCTTTACCAAGGGGTTCTCCATCACCCATAGACCTCAGCATCCTCACTGTTTTGTCCATTGTTCTACCCTTTACTAGAACGTTCTCTAGACAGAGATGCCAGATTATCCCAGAGAGATTTTTGTCAATGTGCTTGAATTATAAGGTCAAATATTTCTCAGCTATTTCACTTACTATTTGGCCTGTGGACTTCTTGCTTTGTACCAACTTTATCATTTTGCCGGATATATAAGCAACATGATTCCGTATTAATTTGGTATTTAAGATTCTTGAAGCACTGTAGCATCTGTTTACTTCATTTTTACTCTGTAATGTAACACATGAACTTTTTTCTTGCAATGCTTATGATATACGCAAGGTTGACATCATTAGCCATTGTTCAGTAAGTGACGAGACTAACAGGCAAAGAATTTAAATGATTTCGAAATAGTAATATAGCCTGTTAAGATTTTATAGCTAATAATAAACATTTAGGTATTGTTACAACCCATATGTATCTGCAAATGCTCAATCCTATTTTGTTTCTCGGTTTTGTACATAATTTATACCTACTATAGATAATGTCTGGGTGGCATATTCCATGTTTGTAAGGCTTTTTAGTATTTAAATGCTTGTTTTCTGAGTAATAGGGCATTTGCTTTAATAATAGCAGGGGAATTTTAGATTCATAAGCAGGAATGACTTCACAATGAACTCATGGATCTATGAAACTATTTTTAGAAAAGAAGTAACTTTTAGAGAATAGTGAGTCTTCTCAGATGGGAACGCAATTGTGTTTGAAGTTAGTCCTCAGAATTGCTTCTTGAACTTGCTAATTAGACTTTTTTCTAGCTGTATGAGTACAGTAGCAGTTAAAAAAAAAAAGACCAATACATATTGATGTAAATAATGCATCTGTATAATGCCAGTGGTTCATCTTAATGAAAAGTACATTCTGAGAAAAGCATTTTTTTTTCCCTTGGAAATAAATAGAATTATGTATCCTAGACCTAGAGGTATTGTGATAAGAGAAGTATAAAATGATGGAGAAACAAGGATTCAGGAGTTAGGTGTCTGGGTTTATTTTCGTCAGCCAATGTTAGCTTTTTTATCAGCCTTGGTTAATTTTCTTAAATCTTTGCACCTCAGTGTTCAAATAGTACTGTGAGGGACAGATATAACTGTTTATGGATTATGGTCAGAATTTAGTGCTTCATACATAGCTGTTTTCAAGAAATGCTTGTTTTCTTCTCCCCTTTCCACTCCTCTCTTCTCTTTTCCCCCAAATCCCTAAAGTGAATGCTTGGTTGAATCTTCCTATTTTCAAACAACTTATTTAGTATTATCTCCAGGGAGGTTAAATAACCTGCCCTAGGTTATACTTTCAATATGTGAGCTAAAAGGTTGTTTTATACAACTTAAAACTGAGCGTGTCTGTGTATCTGAGTAAATGGGTAGTTGAGAGAGTGTGTCTTGTGTGTATCTGTTTATTTCACTTCACAGCATTTACATTTATTTTCAGGTTCCATTATAAGAGTATTAAATTCAAATAAAATACCAGTTTTTGTTATTTAAATGAAATAGAAATAAACTTACAGAAAATTGCTATCAGTTTTATAAATACTTATTAAAAATTAGGCCTCACACATGATGGAATATTTGCTCAAATTTTCAAATGACTGCAACGCAAATGGACTACAGAGGAAGCTGATGTGGCTGGATTCGCACTCATGGTGTGTTGTGGTTTTGGGGAACAGGAAGCAGAGTAAACAAGACTGGAAGTAGTGAGGCTGTGGAGTGTAGCTGTTGAGAACGCAAGCTCCGATATCAGATCGTCTGGAATTGAGTCACTTTCTGAATCTAGATAATAGTATCAACTTTATAGACTTGATTTGAGAACTAAATGTGTGAGCAGATATAAAGGGCAGAGTACTGGTAAGAATTAAAAAAAGTCAGTACTTTTTTTCCCTCTTGTTATATTAGTTTCAATGATTGACTGTTTTAGCTGGGCTACCTAGCAAATACCCTGCATGGCATTCGAACTTTGGTCTACAACTATTCTAAAATTCTAGAAATGTGTGCTCTGTGTTTTGGTTAGCATGTGTTTTAGTTTTCTACTGCTATGTAACACACTACTTACTTAAAACCTTAACACAAGGTGCATTTATTATCTCACCGTTTCCAAGGGTCAGGTGAGCAAGCATGGTTTAGCTCAGGGTCTTGCATCAAAGCTATCTAAATACTCACAAGGCGACAGTGTTCACTGGGCATTCGGGGTCCCCTTCCAAATTCACCGGGTTTGGGCAGAAGTTAGTTCATTGCGGTTGTAGGACTGAGGTCCCCTGCCTAGAGGCCATCCCTGGTTCCCACCCGCGTGGCCCTGTCCATATGCTGTTCATTATCCTAGCAGCTTGCTTCTTTAGAGGCAGCAAGAGAGTCTCTACTGCATGCTCGTGAGCTAGAGCCGTGTGTGTGTGTGTGTGTGTGTGTGTGCTGTCCGGAAAAAATCTAGCAATTGTCAATATAACGAGAATGGTCACACGGCTGGATACTTTCTGGACAGCCCTCACCTATAGAAAATTCCTATGCGTATTAATATAATCATTGAAGTGACATCCCATATTTTCCCCCACATTTTGTGGGTTAGAAGCAAATCACAGTCCTGCCCACGTACTTGGGGACGGTACGACAGAGGGAGCGAACATCAGGCCCCCCTCCACCCACCCCCAGGGTCTCTCTGCCAAAGCATGTTAAATTTCTTGATTTAAAATTCATGTCACCTGTTATTTCAGATTTTTACAATTATGTGATACTTAATAAAAAAGGGGGGGATATTGTCACTTGTAAAATTTTGTTCTCAGTTATGTTTACAGTGTAGCTCCCGATAGGCCATGGCTCTCCGCCTAATATTTATCCATAATTTCAAGCTAGCTCAGCACTAGACTTAATACAGCCACCTCTCCAGAATCTGACAGAACCAAAATTTCCAACCTTTGCTCCCCACTGTTCCCAGATGGAGGCCTTGAACTGCACACCTCATGCTTGCCCACATCCTTGCCAATGTGCGTCCCGTCGATTCTTTCCCTGCCTTTGTCTCGTTAAGGCACATGCGCAGCTCTGCCCTTCCTGTCACATTCTTCCTGTTTGTTTCTTCCTTTCTGCCAGCCCAGACCTTCTCCTGCCTCGTCTCACATCTGTATTACCTGTACCCTGGTACATAATAGCGTCTTAAGAAATACTCACCAAATATAACGATGCCTTCTTGATTTAGAACAGTGGTCAGTTTGAGAGTCATACTCCATTTGAGAGTCACATTTCAAAGGATTGTTGTTATGGATTATCCAGTGTTCCATGGACTCAGGAATCTGAATTGCTCCTCAGATCACTCCTAGATGACCTTCAAGGATCCGTTGTCACTCACACATTTGGAACTGGCTGCACACGGGAAGAAGGTGACTAATGGGGCTCCAGAGGGTGGGTTGTGTGGTAGCCTCGGAGCCTTTAGGGGTGTGTGTCTCCTGGTTTTCACACCATTGGTTTTTTCCCCTCCCGCACTCATCAGCGTTGGTCTGTGTGACCTGTAGGCTATGGCCCAGGTAATGACAGTATGCTGCTTTGCAGATTAGGTTGTGCAAGGTATTAGGGCATCTGTTTTGGGTGCTCTTTCTCTATCGTTTTCATTCCTCTCAGCCCCTCCCCTCTCCTCTCTGTCTGATGGCTTGCTGGGGGGCAGGCTAGCTGCCCCCAGAGGTCCCTGTGCTGAGGACCTAAGCCCCTCCCCGCAGCCGGCAGGCAGGGAGGCTTAACCTGTAACTTCCGCAGAAGCCCTAACCCACGCAGCTGAATTGCTCCCGGATTCCTGATGCTCAGAAACTGTGTGAGATAATACATCGTTCTAGTTCTATGATGCCAGGTGTGTTGTTAATTTGTCCCGTAGCAATAGTGAGTGAATACGTTACATAAGACCGTGCCCCTATTTCACCATTGCCCTTGACTTTGTGTGGAATGTAAGGATTAATAGTGAACTGCATATGTGCCCTGTGAGTAAATGTTAATGGGATAGGCATGTGTATTTATAAGAGACGGAGCCTAGTGAGAAGAAAAGCAGACATGTTGAGATCTCGCTTGGGATCCCGATTTTATAATACACAGAGATGCCCACTTTTCATCTCTTGCCCGTTGATCCCATTGGTGTTGGAGAGTCGTGCTTCCTTGGGACTGAGTAGGGATGGCCCGGTACCAGTTCTTCTGTGGAAGAACTGTTTGGAAAAGTTAGGAACCCTCTTCCCCTACAGAATCCGAACTTGCAGAATCCGTTCCACTCATCTGTCATGCTTGTTTCTCGGTTGATCTCCTCTGATGTCCTTACAGAATTAGAAAGCAGTTACACAGAAGCATCTAGGCACATGGGCCTCTATTTGAGGTGCTGTGCATTTGGGAATGTTGCGTTCACTAGAAAAATAATACAGTTGAGTTCCAGAAAATGGGAGTTGAGACGTATGTATCAGCGAGTAAGAGAGCGACATTTTTTAAAAATAATAAAATCACATTAGGCTGTCATTTCATATTTCACTCCTGTTGATTATACTGTGATGATAACGACTGTGTTATGTTAAAAAAAGAAAGAAAGAAAGAAAGAAAGAAAGAAAGAAAGAAAGAAAGAAAGAAAAGAAATGGAGACTTGTTCCTATCAAAAAAAAGGAGAGTTTACATTTAGAATTTTAAATTTGTGGCCTGGAGCGACCCCCCCCTAGTAAAAATTTTGATACCATTATACAGAAGAGCGAGCTGTGGATTGTAACTGGCCTGGCCTTTCAGTTCAGCTGAACATTAAGTACATTCTTAATGGTCTTCTTTGCTGGGAAGAGCACCATTACCATAATCTGCCTTTTACAGCCCAGATCGAGTGGGAACCCAGCATCACTGATTACAAAGTTTGTGCTTTAGGGAAACATTTTCACAGCCTCTCTAACAGTACTGCCCCACATTTCTTGGAATCCGTCTTTAATGTTATCATTTTCCAAAACGAGTTGTTGATCAGCTTTACTGAGTGTTTTGTGGTTAAAAATCTCATCCAACACCCAATGTGAGATGTCGTCCCGATCTGTCAGGGCAAGTCCACTTGCAGCGAATCGTCCCGTTAGCGATGGTGTGTAAGTGATATCTGAGGGGTCAATCTGAAGCCTCCTTTTTGAGTGTTGGCAGTTCGGTGTTTCCTCTGGTTTGCTGGGGACACAGGACTGTCGTACTGTTGGTGCCGTATAGAATAAAGTTGGAGTCGGGAGCTACCTGGTAGCCATCGGCTGTGTGAAGGAGACCTCTGTGTGCTGAGCCCTGCACACTGTATCATATCGTATAATGATGCCCGTGAGCACCGGAGAGGACGTCCTTTCTCTGCCCTGTGGCTTTGCCAGGCCTTGCTCACATGTTCGCCGCGGCTCGGCCTTGGCCACCTTTCGCGATGTATCTCACAGCACAGTAGGTCTAATGTAGATTGACGTCTTTGCCCGGGGACTGACGGAGACGCTTGTCTCAGAGTTGCTAATGCTCACTGAACCATTTTATTGAAGATAAACTAAATAAAATAGACTGCCCCGTGAGAATTCTCTGAAGCCAAATGGAATAATTTGCAGGGTTAAGCGGATGAAGAAGGCAGAGTAGTGAGGCAGCTGTGAATACTTTCTATGGTTAGTGTGTCAGGGATGCATATGCGTGTTATCCTGGGCCTCGCTGTTAGTTTTTGTCCCTATAATTTAATGTTAAACATCATCCTCAATTGGCATGCTCTTGGTCTTGAACAATGGCGTCTTCCTCAAGAAAGTGATATGAATAAACACTTTGGAGTTACAGTATCGTGTTGATTTTTCTCTTTGTCTGTTTTCTGACACTTAAGCGCGTGGATCAGTAGCCTCGGAGAATGTAATAAACAACACAAATGAATGGATTTGCCCAAGTGCACTGTAGACTCTTAAGGTGGGAAAATAACAGTAACCCTGAGCCCACTAAAAGATACTAGTGATTTTGAGTGTTTATTTGTTAATGAAAAGTACGTGTTCTCATGAGAACCACTTTTTTTTTTCCCCCCTTGGAAACTGGTGACATTTTGTTTTATTGTTGAATACCACTGTTAGGTTTCTAGAGAGAGTTACGAAATATACATTATATATATATTATTATTTGAAATAATTTTGAAGAGAGAGAAAGAAGTTAGAGTGACCTTCTCATTTTAGAATCCACGGTGTTATCATGACAATAGCACGAAATACCATAATAACGTGTATTGGAATCTGAACGCCCCAAAACTCAAACTACTTGGAATCCGAATGAAAAAATCCAGGAAATTTTGCCTCGGAATCCGAATGCTTCTTTGGAATCTGAATGCCAACATGTTGTTCGTGTGCAATGTTATCACATGTACAGCCTGTAGCTTTATCCGAACGCCTACTCATCTTGGACTCGAACATTTTGGAACTCAAACAGGGTCCTGGGACAGATTAAGAGTGAATTCCAAGGCATCACTGTATTGTAGAAGAAAGATCAGCTAAAGGATGTTTGTAGGAAAAGTTTCTGAAGTTGCTAATTCAAGACAGTTTTTCTCTTCAACTTTATAAAGAAATTGTCACATTAATATTTTCTTCTGTAATTTCTCTTAAGGCCAGAAAAACCATAATTCAAGATAACATTAGTTACTACCCCTTTTAAATGTGTTTTTAATTTGGCTAATATGTTTCGTTCTCTTGTTTCTCAGGTAATGATTAATACTTACTTTTTAGCTACTTAAATACATTGTAAATTTAAATCTATTAAGTACATGTTTTTTATTTTTCTGGTCTCTAGATACCTAATAGCTGATCCTTTCTCACAACTATTTATGTCATAATGATTTCAACAAACTTTGTCATCAGTTAGATGCAAAGCCTGTGTTACATTTTTCTGTGAACAATGAGCTCTCTTAAAGAAATCGTTGACACACTCTTTTGCCCTTTTAAGTAATGTTGTCAGCGAAGAACTGCTGAGATTCTTTGCCATAAATCTGACCCTTTTTTCTCCGTAAGGTTCAGTCAGTCAGTCTCAGGGTTCAACAGCATGAAAGTCTGAAAAAGAATAAACATGTTTCAAGTTCTCTTGCAAGTGAACTGAAAGAGAAAGCTGTTACCACATTTCAGTTTTCCTTATATAGTCAGGCTAAACGTGCCATCAGTTACCCAATATTTATTAAATACAGTCATGTTTTTTTGGTCAATGACAGTGGTCCCATGAGATTATAATGGAACTGAAACATTCCCATTGCCTAGTAACGTCACAGACATCAGAACACTGTAGCAGAACGCATTACATGTTTGGGGTGATGTCTGTAAAAAAATCTGCCATGCTGCCAGTCATGCAAAAGTGTGGCATAGATAATTATGTACAATACGTAATAGTTGATAATGATAATAAGTGAACTGTTACTGGTTTATCTGTTCACCGTGTTATACTGTTATCATGACTTTAGAGTGTACTGTTTCTACATATTAAAGAAGAGTTTTCTATACCGAGGACCGAAAAGGTGGAAAATCTGTGATGGTTATTGCTTACCTGTCAGGCATGTCCCTGAGAAAAATGACAGGCGCTGTTAAAAGATCTGCTTCTTTGAAGGCAATGGAACTAACAGCCAGTTGAGAAGGGCCTATATCAGACTTAAAGAAATGGCTGTTGACTTGGATTGAAGACAAGACCCAGAAGCATGTCCCTCTTAGCACCGCAGTAATCACAGCCAAAGCAAGAAGTGTGTTTGCAGTGTTGAAAGAAAAGGCTGGGCCTGACTCTGACGTTGAATTGACTGCAGGCTTGGGGTGGTTTAAATTAGGGGTCCCCAACCCCCAAGTCATGGACCCGCAGTTCGTGGTCTGTTAGGACCCGGGCTGCATAACAGGAGGTGAGTGGCAGGGGAGTGGTCAAAGCTTCGTCTGTATTTACAGTCGCTCCCATCACTCCCATTATTGCCTGAGCTCCGCCTCCTGTCAGGTCAGTGACAGCATTAGATTAGTTGTATAATTATCTCCTTATATATTACCATGTAATCATCATAGAAATAAAGTGCACAATATATGTAATGTGCTTGTATCAGCCCGAAACCACCCTTCATCCGTGGAAAAACTGTCTTCCACGAAACCGGTTCCTGGTGCCCAAAAGGTTGGGGTCCGCTGGTTTCCGTGATCCAGGAATCGCTATTTATTACATAACGTGAAAGTGAGTTGTGGTCTACGAGGGATGACGGGAAGGCTGCTGAACATATTTTAGAATCTCTAGATCAGCAGTGTCCAACCTCCTGGCTTCCCTGGGCGACACTGGAAGAAGAATGGTGTTGGGCCGCCCATAACATACACTCACACTCATGACAGCTGATGAGCGAAAAAAGAATCTTAAAGGTCTCTCATAATGTTTGAAGAATTTGTGTTGGGCTGCATTCAGAGCCGTCTTGGGCCACAGGTTGGACATGCCTCCTATAGATAAACTGATGGTGGAGGAAAGTTACTTCCCAGAGGAAATCTAGAAGAAACCTTCCTATTCTGGAAACGGGAGCCCCGGGGGCAACGTGGATCTCTGCAAACACACACCCTTTGTGATCTGGCACAGGGAGAACCCCGGGGCCTTCACGTTGACCAGTGAGGGCACACACTGCGCGTGCCCCACAGGAGCCGTTGAGACGTCCTGGGTGACCAGGTTCCTCCAAGATGCCCTCCTGAATCGCTGTGCTGGCGAAGCGGAGAAGTAACGTTTGGAGAGTAACACACCTTCCAAGATGTCGCTTATCGTCACTGATGCTCCCGGCCATCGTCCTTGTCTCGGTGACCTTCATCCCAATGTCAGAGTGGTACTTCTCCCTCCAAATAGCACTTCTTTGATCAAACCAGTGGATCCAGGAGTTACAAGAAGGAATTCCTGCCTAGGCTGTTGCTGCAACTATGGAAGACACTGACGCAGTTCTAAACATAGCCGCACAGTGGAATAACCGGTCGTGCAGGCCACAAAACACGATTTCCACAAATTTTGCTTACATTGCTTAATTCATAGGAAAATTGCTAGGAATAAATATGTTCATATATTATACACAGACATACACACACATAAGGTCCCCAGTAGTAATTACTGGGGGATAGTTAACAACCTTTCATTTTCTTATATGTATATACTTTTCTGGAAGATTGAAACTTTGTTTATTGGACATGTATGTTTCCTGAAGTAAGAAAAAAAATTCAAATCAATAGAAACATTTATGAAGGTCTCAACCAGCTACAATTCTCTTAGTGTGTATTAGTGTGTATACGATTAACCAGGCATTCTTCGTAATAAAGATTTAATAGATTCTCACTTGTGTTTCTGTTCAGAATTCCATTGTTGTATTAAAACAATTTGTGAAAATATGGTAAATTGAGATTCAGCTGATTTCTATTCTTTGTCTGTAATTCATGTTCCCTTAGTTAGTTATACTTCATCTGTACTGATAATGGTTATATCCCACACATTCTTCTCGGCACATCCAAAGAAGTGATTTGAAATGTTTCTCTAACAACTTTAAAAGCAAAACATTTAAGAATAGAAAACAATACTGCATGCTATCATTAAAAAAAAAAGACACATTACATATAACCATTAAGAGTGAGCTAGATATCTCATATATATTTCATCTTTAAATATATCTATATCATTTTCTTATGCCCTGGTATTCTCTCTGTATTTTAACATTATTGTTTATATTATTAATATGAGAATGAAAAGCAGTACCTTTGACCTCGTTTGACTTTTTTGACGTTCAGTCAGTTAAAAGGTTTGTAAGACGTTTAATTACCAAATGGTACGATCATTATTCATCTCATCATTTGATATATAATGTCAACTGAATTGCCTCCCTGGAGTGTACTGTGTTTCACAGATCAATAGATTTATCAGGAGCTTGAAGAAGGGCTTTAGACATTCACTGAAAAGAAGGAAAAATAGATCCCTCTTCTAACATGGCTTACATAGTCATTTCATCAACTTCTTAATTACTTTATTTACTTCTGTAAATAAATCTTACAACAGTAGGTATTAAGTATGATAGTTCTTTAAGTAAATTAAGTGATAGTGTTAATCAGATTTGTTTTTACTCAAATTCGTGGACAACTGTATACGTTCTGCTTCTGTGGGCGATCTTGAATGACTTTTATTTAAAATCCGATTCTCAATATTCTAGACCCTCCTTAAATGTTATGACAAAACATTATTTTCTTTTTGTTAAATTTATTGGGATGACATTAATTGATACCAATTACATTGTTTCCAGGTGTACAATTCTACATTACATTGTCTGTACGTCGCATTATGTGCTCACCACCCAGAATCAGCTCACTTTTCATCACCATTTATTTGATTTCCCCTCCCTACTCCCCCCCACCCATCTCTCCCACCCACCTCCCACCCCCACCCTCAGGTAATGTTATTTCCTATTCTATCCAGGTCTTCCTTGCTATGAAGAAATTGTTAAAGTGAGAGATTTGGCACTAGAAGGGACATAGCTCCTTCTTCGCCACCCCTTGGATGCTCACCGGTCTTGTCCAATGGTCTTTGACGTGCAGTTAGTCACAGAAATATTTAAAATTCATTGAGTGCTACTGCTTTCCAGCTCTTTTAATCATGTTGCATGTATTAACTCAATAAACCTCTCAACAACTGCGTGAGGTGGCTATTGGTATTCCTGTTTTGACAGATGAGTTTTGTAACTTGCTCGAGCTAATAAATGGAAGAGTCAGACGTAGGCTCTCAGAAGTGGCCCTTAACCACTGTGCATACTCCCCATGGGGCACAATGAGAGAAAATGATTGTACTTTTCAAATGCCAGGTCACTCTTGGCTCTCCCTATAATCAGTGTTCACCTGGTCAAAGGGGCATGTCCTTGTGGACCGCGTCACCGACACAGCACATGGTCATCAGAGATGTTGTCGTATTACCCTTGATGTCTTGAATGTCATAGAAACATCTTTCTTTTTAATATTTCCTGTATCTCCAGGTAAAGGAAAAAGTCGCTGGGAGCCAGATCAGGTGAGTAGAGAGGGCGTTCCGATACAGTTGTTTGTTTGTTGACTAAAATCTCCCTCCCAGACAGTGTTTCATGAGCTGGTGCATTGTTGTGATGCAAGAGCCATGAGTTGTTGGCTAGAAGTTCAGGTTGTTTTTGTCTGATTTTTTTATGTAGATTTTTCAGCACTTCCAAATAGTCAACTTGCTTGACTGTGCAGTTGGTACAAATCCATAATGAACAATCTTTCTGATATTAAAAAAAAGGTGAACAACATCGTATTAACTCTTGATTTGGACTGATGGGAATATTTTTGGTCATGAAAAATTGGCTGGCTTCCACTGTGCACTTGTACGCTTTGTTTCGGGTTCCTATTGGTTCCCCTATGTTTCATCACTGGTGACAACATGGCCCAAAACATTGTCGTGCCTCTCTGAAAGGTCTTGGCAAACTTCAACTCTCCTTTGCTTTTGTTCATCAGCAAGCTCCTCAGGACCATTTTTGCACATACCTTTCTCATCCCAAGATTTTCAGTTAAGATTTTTCTAACTCTTTCATTATCCAAGTTTACTTCGTCTGCTATGCTTCGCTCAGTCAGCGGATGATTTTGACACAGAATTTGACAAATTTTTGCGATGTTTTCATCTGTTCTGCTGATTACTGGCCACCCTGACCTCTCTTCATCAGTGACGCTTTCTCTCCCCTCAGAAAACCATTTGAACCATTTGTACACTGCCATATACTTCACGGCATGAACCCCATCAACTTGGACTAACGTGTCCCAGTTTCATTTCCACTCATGCCAAGTTTAACAAGAAATTTAATGTTTGTTCGTTGCTCTAATCAAAGCTCCGACATTCTCATGACAGCACACAAAACACATAACAACAATAATGAACGCCACTCAGCAAGAAATCACTATATGTTGACAGGAACACAGCTGTGAGACACTGATATACAAGGTTATGACACCTTACCGAGTTGTTTGTACAGTGCTACCCACGTAAGTGCGTGGTAGCAAGTTCACAAACTTAATTGTCAGATCTCATATTTAATTCTGTATCTCAGGGCATGTCTGTGTGTATGATTTTGGTGCATAGTCACCATCTGTGAGTGTAATCCTTAATGCCTGTAAACACAGCAGAGCCTCTCCTCATGCAGTTACAACCCACTGTCTATTTAACTTTACAACAAGTATTTTGAAAGTGAAATGGTTCTTATTACTGGAGGTTCCACTATTATTTGAGTTTATCTGCTTCAGACTAAAACCAGCACAACCTTACTTTAAACATTCTGAAATCTTATTTTCCATTGGGTTTCTGCCCAGAGAAGTTCATTCATTTTACAAGTACCGACGACGTGAATTTCATATCTATTATGTAAGCATAATAGATTTATATATGACACGTGTATCCAGTGAAAGAATGGGTTGCTGAAAGGTCCTCTAGCTAGGAAGTGATAATCATTCTAAGCAAGTTACAATGGTTGGTCCCCTACCAAAGAGGTGGCATTGAAAAAAGAAATGTCTTCCAATTTTCAAATTTATTCAGTTACTCATTTTTAGAAAAATAATTATTTTTCTATCATTTGGCCATTCAAAAAGAATTGAATTTCAGTACTCTTAAGTGAGTTTTATTTAAACAACATGCAATACCATCAAATAACTTACAGTTTTCCCCCAAGGAATAAGTATACCATAAAAGCTCTGATCCTGTGTTTATTTTTAGAATTTCTCTTTATATAGCATTTTAGTCAAGTGACTTTACGACCGTTATAACTAGGGAACAGTCTAAGAAGTTCTGTCACTTTTCTAGATTCAAATGAGAAGTTCTATGCTGCAGCTGGAGATTTTCTTCAAGGTGCAGAACTGTATACTTTTTATTTTTAAAATTTCCCATCAGTCCTTATGCCTGTCAATATTTTGGAACTAATGCTTTTTTTTTTTTTTTTTTTTTTTCCTGTATCACCATATGTTTGATTTTTTTTTTAAAGCAAAAGATTGTGATTTTGGCCTAACTACAATCTTTACACATAGAATATGTTGTTGGATATTTTTGCTATGAGAACCTTCCCTTTTTAAAAATTCAGCATCGGGGAAGCCGGGATGGCTCAGTGGGTTGAGCGCTCACTTTGCAGCCCCGGGGACCGAGGATAGAGTCCCGGCCCCGGCCCGTGCGGACCCATATGCTGAACTGGGAGCTCCCCCAGTTCAGTTCTCTCTCTGTCTCTGTATCTCTCTCTCTCTCTCTCTGTCAAAATAAATAAATAAAAATATTAAAAAAAAAATTCTGCATCATAAATCTTTCTAATCCTCTCACTATAACTCCTTGCTTTCACTTTTTCTTTTTCTTTCTTTCACTCTTTCTTAATATTCCTTTGCAAAGTGTTTTGCCTGTCCCCCTTTTTGACTATACCCTAGTCTTTACAAGTATATTCAAAAACTCTGCTCTGTTCTCTTTGAACTCGACTATGCTCATTTATTTGCATGTGTTCTTTGCACATCTTAAGCTTTCTTACCTTTAATTTTTCAGGGACGTTTGTAGTTGAATTTCATCAGGCCTCCCGTTTTTATACCTTTGACTAGATTATCACTTGTTGATGAGCTTTTTTGTCTTTATCCAACAATGTAGTCTTTCATTTTTTCCTTTGTTTCTAATTGCATACAACATCTGCCAACTTTCAAGACATTACCCAGTCCCAGTCATTGGAAAATGACACAGTTAATAGTTGTTGTTGTTTTTTTTTTGCCACCATTGTTTATGAATGAGATTTAGTAACTAAACCTCTTTACAGAAATCATATACTCATCATTTTACCTTTATAATGTATCAGCATATTTTTTGAGAATGTTAATATTTAAGTTAAAAAAAAAAAACCTGCTCTTTGCTGTTAATCTGTTGATGTAATGGTCATCTCACTGATTATAAAAGTAATTACAACAGTGATTTATATTTATACATTAAATTTCCAGGTATTCAATATTATGTACAGACAAATTTAATTAATACTTAAAAGACATTTAATATTGATGCATATAACAAGTGACCTATAAAGGTTTTCAGTGTAAGGTTGTTTCTAATGTTTAAGGAGGCCAGAACCCTGAACAACCACAAAGTCACATGTTTCAGAATGCCCTTGGTTCTGGTACCATCTACCTAAACTGTCCAGAATGTAAGCTTATATGACGACAAACATACAGAATTCCAAAGAGTTTTCCATTTTTACCTCATTGTAGTCTCTGTAGTTTTTCCTTTCAAATTAGATTTCATGTTTTTGCTCTCAAGAAAGTACAACAGGTATGCAAAATGACATTTTTATACTGGGTTACAGAGCAAGTCTCAAAACATAGGCGGAGACATGGAATTAACATACCAGTAGGCAAGACAGGTAATAAAAAATACTTGATGTTTTTGAGGACGTTTTCTGAAAATACGTATCTATAAACATCGTATTAAGTTGAGCTCAGTTTAAACTCAAAGAATTATAGGATTTTGTGTATTCTGTCATTTCAGAAAGATTTTCATCAATATAAAAGCATGATAATAGACAATGAGTAAGATCGAGTTAGGGAAAATATGTGGAGTAAAATAATAAAGCTATAGTACAATTAGCTCACGGAAATATTTTCGGTGTTCAGTTGCTAGGATTGGCCACAAGTTATCTGCCTTTAATCAATTTAGCAGCCACTTTTAAGGAGACAGCATACTTATGGTATGAGTGCTAGTTATAAAAATCAAATAATAAAAAAATAATCTCCAGAAGGAATCTTGGTTTTTTCAGATAGTTAGACCCTGCAGGACTTTCCCCCTAGTCTTCACCAAGGCACACTATGTAATATAGTGGATGAGCACTAACCCCGTAATAAACACAGGGCATCCATTTCTTATGATACTTCTCCGTGTATGCCAAATGGACAATTCTAACATGAAGTTCAGTAGAAGCAAATTTAAGTGGTGCTAGGGCACTATATCTGTCGTTAGAACTAGTGCATTTGTAATCTGGTCAGATGGCGATGTAAAATGTAGACCCTCTGGCTTGAGTAACAGATGTGCTGGCCGTCATTTAGGGCAACCCTCCATACATGTTCTTTCTTTCATCTAGAATGCTGATAAGGATTAGATAGCAAAGAACGTGTGCTCTTCGGCAAGAATGTGGAGTACGGAAATCGTTTGCGGCTTAGACAGATGATCTGGAGAGAATATAAAGAGGAGGTTTCTGTAAATGAAGGTGCCTTCGTCAGACCCTTGCCTGAACAGACAGCCCCAGCTTCACCTCGTCACAGGAATGGGTTTCGAAAGGATGGATGGGCATCTGCGAACAGCTGATGTTTAACTTGAGCTGAGTACCTGTTTCATAGACTTAAAAACTGCACAGTCAACATAAAAATTTTTAAGCATTAAGACTAAGGAAAAGAGAAGAAAGGATCGGTGGGAGAAGTGACAATCTTTTGCAAAAGCATCCCAGAGTTCAATCCAAAGGGAAAGATTAGGAATTGGAGAGGCTGGGAATTTATCTCTGATAGAATCTGTGGCTCCTATATGAAGCCTGGGGCTTCTTTGTAGGGGGCGGGTGTGCACAGGGAATGTGTTCTCGTTGCAAAGTGTTTGTGAATCCAAACCCTTGTTCTCCAACATCTTTGGGTAAATAACGAAGCCAAAAGAAAGACTGGTGGGTCATGATATACAGTGGTCTTCCCCTAAAACGTAGACCACACATTGTTTTCTGAGTCTGGTCATGATCATCATTGTATTCACAAAAAATATTCAAAGCCGTTGTTTCTGATCTATCCAGGGCTGCAGATAAAACTCGAGGAGCAGTTCCAGTGTTTAGTTTTAAGCCATGTAGCTTCCTTCTGACCAGGGGAGGAAACCCGTCTTTAATGGATGGCAAAACGTTAAGGCTAACACAGTAGTTTTTACTAACCTGGGTAGACAGCAGGTCAGGTGGCCTGCATGCCGCTCTTTTTGGGGGGCCTGAACATAAGCGTGGATTACTCTCCCCTGCACCTCACTCCTGCCTTGGTAACGCCCTTTCATTCTTTGGGTCAGAGCTCACAGATCCGCTCCTTGTGGATCGCGTTTGGGCCTCCCAGACTCGGTTAAGTCTTCCTGATAAACGAGCTCATTGGATCCCGGACTTGGGCTTCATATCGGTGATCATGGTTTGCGGTGTTATGTTTGTGTTGAGCCTTGATGGCTGTTGGCACGTTGAGGGTGGCATTGATTCTTAGGCTGACTGGCTGTGAGGACTGGCCACACTCACAGCAAATGTGCTGCTGCTGGGGGGCTGACCTTCCAGAGGGGGATTCGTCCAGGGTGCTCTCGTTCCTGCTGAGACCACCCTTAGGGTTTGCTGTGTGGGGGCTAATTTTATGGCGCTCTACTGTGGTCTGAAGCCAGCCACCGGGTAGTGTTGGTTCTGGGGCCTCTCGCGGAGAGCACCTCTACAGGCCAAGGTCAGCCGCTGCCCTGACTGATCTGGGGTCACCTGGCAGGAGTCACAGAGTAACCCGCAGTTGCTTGCTGCCTGCGTAGGACCTAGAGGGCCGTGGGAGAGGCCAGATGGGGAACTGAAGCTGATGGTCACCCATGGTGGGCCTGGGGCAGTTCCGCACAACCCTGAGGCTGCCCGGGAGGCTCGGCAGCTGCATGAGACTTGGGTGGTCCGGGAGTTGGGTGGGGTGGGGTCTCAGGGAGTCACCAGGATAATGTGCCTTCTAACACCCTTACTGAACAAAAGAATCTCAGGCTAAAGTGACAGGAACAGTGATTCAAATAGGAAAAGACACCATAGTGATCAAATATCAAGAGGATTTTTGGAGACACATATGTACGTACAAGCACACGCACATACTTCACATTCACTTACACATATGAATAGCTATGTGTATATGTGTATATATGTGTGTCTGTCTCTCTCTCTTTCTGTCCCTCTGTCTCTATCATCTGTCGTCCTCTCTCTCATCTGTTGCTATCTCTGCCTCAGCTATCATCTATATGTATATATATTCCTGGAGAAGAATTAAAGAGTGTATCAGCAGTAATAGCTCATATTAAGCACAACAAAGCACAAAGTGAAGGACAAAGATGTATGAACTCAAAATTCTCGGTTCCTGTGTCCAGAAATAACGTGAAGTGGTCATTTGATTGGCAGTGGAAGAGAATTTGTCGCCTTCTACTCAGGCTAGGAAGGCTTTGTTAATTTTCACCAAGGAATAGGAGTCCATTCTTATAAAATGTCAAATAACATTCTTAATTAGAATAAGCCCATCAAGTTCCTTTGTGGCATTTTCAGCAGTTGCGTGTCCTGTGTGCAACAAGTGACAGCTCCTTATGAACTTGCAGGAAGGCATACCCGCCTCCTCCATTGCCGGCAGCCTTTCATCAGTCCCGGCGGAGTTCACCAAATTGTGTCCTGTGCGTGCCTGTGTGTGTAGTGCGTGCTGTGTAGACAGGTAAGTGTGTGAGTGGGTGGGTGCGGAGTGTTAGAGAAGTGCAGATGATACAGGTGAAAGCTGTTCAGTGATCCAAACATGGACGTATGCAGCTCTGGCTGTACTGAAGTAATTGAGCGAAGTTACTTATTTATCTTTCCTAGAGGAGCGAAATGGACCGCCGTCACCTAAGAAATGGAGGTGTAGTTATATAGCAAACTGTGGTGATTCCGACAGGCAGCAACACATTGCTGCTACCGAGCGGGCCACCCCTATGTCCCAGGTGGAGGATTGCTCTTAATGTTTTGTAAAGAGACATCTGTATACAATAGAATTTCTCTTAGTATGTGGTGATGGAAGGACAACCGATTCTGGGTGGTGATTGGATAAGCAACACATAGACGATGTGATGTAGACTTGTGTCCCTGGAACCTATGTCATTTCTACCAACCATTGTCACTCCAATACATTTAACAATTAAAAAAATAACATTAAAAAATAAAATAAATAAACTAGAATCTATAACTTTGCATCTGCCAGTGTATCTTGACACATTGAAGGAAAATTGAAAATTACTGCCTCATCAATAAGGCTTTTTTCACATTTTCTGTTTGTCTTTTCCAAGCAACTACTTTACACTTTCTGTCTCCAGACTCCAAACACTGCTTGTCTCCAAAGAGGGAAAGTGGAGCCCTGCACGTGACAAGGAGCGTGAGGGTTGGTGGGTGGAGTTTGCTGCCCTGGGTGTAACTGGGTCATGTGTTTTCTGGAGCTCTGTGCTTGGTGACACGGCTGAGGTGGGTGCTGCCGGACCTTCTTCCACGTCTGCAGATGTAGAAGTATCAAGGGTACATCTTAGCCCAGAGGGAGAAGCATTTTACACTCCTGAAAACTGGCCAAGTCTTCGCCCCCAACTTCTCTCAAAGAACCATTGAAAGATCGGGATCCGTGCAGGTTGGAAGGAAGGAAGAATTTGTAGAACATACTGGAGCACCAACAAAATGTTTACACATCTTAAGAGAGACTATCCGTGTGCTACTTTTTAAAAATTTATTATTTATTTATTTATTTATTTTTTAACAGGGAGAGAGAGAGAGATACAGAGACAGAGACAGAGAGAGAACTGAACTGGGGGAGCTCCCAGTTCAGCATATGGGTCTGCACGGGCCGGAGCCGGGATCCCCGGTCCCCGGGGCTGCAAAGTGAGCGCTTAACCCACTGAGCCATCCCGGCTTCCCCAAGTGTGCTACTTTTTGAAGTTGAATAGACTTACAGTAGCAATGTGTAGCGTGATGTTTGCTCAAAAGATGGAAGTCGTCAAACGAACGCTAGCATCCCCCTGCGACAGGCAGGACAGTCCAAGGAAATGGAGGAAGCATGTTCGTCGTTGGAGGCGCACAAGACCACTTGGAAGGGCATTTGAAATTCGAGAATGTTGTGGAAGTACAGCAGCAGTGGAGGCGTGAGTCTGCAGCAGAACCTCCAACATGCCTAAGAACTGCACACATTCGTGATGAGTGCGAGATGCATGGCCAACCGGAATGGCACGCTTGGAGATACAAGTGGACACTGTGGTCCACGTGGCTCAAGCAGCGGTTTGTTGTCAGCAGAAGTGTCTGGACGCTGATGGTCACCACTTTGGGCCCTTCTGGTCATCGCAGCAGCCAAACGTGACTTGTATTCATCTTTTGTTAATGGTATATGCGGAGTATTACAATTTTAATAGTTTTTCCTTTCTTAAAACGTGTCTACACTTTTTTGGCACCTTCTGTATTTATTTCATAAAGGAAAAAATATGGAACTCCGGGTGTGTTTCTATGATAAGTCAAAAGTCTGCAAACCAGTTTTAGGAACAAGAAAATACATACGGTGATAGAAAGGGAGCTGATTCTGGGTGGTGAGCACATAATGCGATGTATAGACGATGTCATGTAGAATTGTACACCTGGAAACACTGTAATTGATATCAATTAATGTCACCCCAATAAATTTAACAATAATAAAAAAAATAAAATAGAGTCTTTTCTCAGAAAAATAGTAATATTTCTAAATTAAAAAATATATAACCTGTCAGTGAGCCCATGCTTCTTGTTATTTAGGGAAAGAGTAGTAGTAATAATAATAAGAGGGTTGTTTTTTTTTTTAATAACCCCCAAGCCCACCCTTCTCCTAGAAGGGATTGTTCATTTGAAGAGTTTGTTCATCAATCAGTCACTTCCATCTTAGTTTAGCCTAGATAGAGAGGAATTTTTAGAACCCAGTAGTTTAATAGGTCATATTTGTGTGTGTGTTGTGTGCCATTGAGTTGCCTTTGATTCCTGGCGACCCTGTGAATGAGTGATGTCCACAGTGCCTGTTGTCACCAGCCCTGCTCAGCTCCTGTGATGCATGCCTACGGCTTCCTTTATGAAGTCACTCCATCTCAGACTCGGTGATCCCCTTCTCCTGCTGCCTTCTGTTTTCCCAGCCTTATAGTCTTTCCCAAACAGCCCTGCCTTCTCATGATGTGCCCAAAGGAGGACAGCTTCAGTTGGGTCATTTTTGTCTCTAGCGATCTCTCGGGCTTTACTGGGTCCAGGACCCGCTTGTATCCATCCGTGGAGCTCTCCTGCAATACCATATTCCATATGAGTCAACTTCTTCTCCTGTCACCCTTCCTCACTGGCCAACGTTCGCACCCGTAGGTCATCCCTGGGGTCGGGAGGGTGGTGGCATGGATCTCTCACGACTCACTTTTGCTGTCAGTGGTCTTTCCTCATTCTGCCATCACAGCGCTTCTGAGTCTCAGCCTTCTCGTGATTGCTTGGCGACAGCCTCCATTCGAACTGATGACTCAGCCACGGTCCGCAAGCGCTTTAATCATATGTGTCTTCACCGTCTGTGTTCACTTAGCGGATGTCTTTCACGGGCAACGTTTCTGTCTTCGTGACATCACAGTGCACGCCTTCTTTGGTGCGTCTTTCACTTTCATTGGCGGTCCTTTCAAATCCTCGCTACTTTCTGCCAGAAAGATGGTGTCCCCTGCGCATCTTGAGGGATCGCCATAGAATTGCTTCTGCTGTTTTCTCTCCTCCTGCCTCTGAGTCCAGCCCAGGCTTCTTGTGTGATGTGTTCTGCGTACATATTAAATAGGGAGATAAAATGCCCCCCTGGTATGATCCCTTTGCTTGTAGGAAACCGTTCTGTCTCTCCGTTTTCTGTGCTGACAGTGGCTTTCTGTCCACAATGCGTTGACTCCCCAGGACAGTTGCACCCATTTCTTTCAGAGCAGCCTGTAGCCTTTCATGAGCTGTGCAGCTGTAGGCTTTGCCGTTGTCTGTAAAACATGGACTAATGTTCTGCAACTCTTTGGAGCACTCCGGGATCCAGTGCCTCTGTCTTCCCTGCGTTCAGCTGGAGTGTCAGTGGTTCTGGTTCCACATCAGGTCGGAGGCTCTGTGTCACCTTGAGCGTCACGGCACTTGGGTGGCAAAGCAGAGCTGTGGTCCTC
Source organism: Craseonycteris thonglongyai (assembly GCA_004027555.1). Classification (NCBI taxonomy): domain Eukaryota; kingdom Metazoa; phylum Chordata; class Mammalia; order Chiroptera; family Craseonycteridae; genus Craseonycteris; species Craseonycteris thonglongyai. Next base: position 53,048 of record PVKE010002916.1, read on the forward strand.
TGGTTACCACACCGCCGGTCATCTCCTTTCTTGCAAACAGGGATGTAGTGACCGCTGCTAGTCTGTGGGCCCCCGTTTAATTTTCCGTATCTGTTGACGTGTTCTCGTTAGGATTCGGACAGGAGTAGCTTCTATGGCTTGAAATTGTTCCATCGGTGTTTCATCTATGCCTGGTGAGTTATGTCTTCCCCAGACGTCCAGGGCGCCTTTCACTTCACGGTCTAGAATCGCAGGCTCTTGGTCTGAGGAGCCTTCTTCAGAGCCTTCCGTTGTCCTTTGTCTCCTCGGTGTAGCTTTTCAGCATACTGCTTCTACCTTCCCTTCATTGTCTGCTGACCACATCACGCGCTTTCTTGTTCTTTGTTCAGCGTCGCTCGTCTTGTGTGTCTTGTTTCTTCTGGTAGAGATCCTTTGTTTTTCCTCCTTTGTTCTCTTCTGTCTCCTTACATGGACTGACCTTGCTACATCTACGGTCATCTTTTTCCATATTTCTGTTCTTCTCAGGCCTCCATGATTAGAGGCTATTTTCGTCATTTAAAAAACAGGTGAGCTACACTTACGCTGGTGTGACTAAAAAATTTTCTCCCTTCCTTTATGAAATCCATTTTGCGTGACATTTGAGGTATTGTGCTACCATGTATCACCAAGAACATGGAAAGGATTTGATTCAGAGTAATGATTTAAAGACTATGTTTTTTAGAGTCATCAGTTTTTCACAATCTTGCATTTAGTTGTGTTCTCACTTTTCGGTAAAAAGAAAAATACTGAAATACTTTGAATTATGTGTATACTACGTAGAAATGTGCTGTAGGTGAACCATGAAACATTCAAACCAACAGGTAAGAATCACTTCATTGCTTATGTTACAATCCTGTGTTAACATTGTGTAGATTCGTGTTTGAACAATATACACCTGACCTCAAAATGTAATTCTAGATTTGTATGGAATAAGTTTGGGAAGTAAGGGAGTATCTCTTAAATTTATACCTCTCATTAAAAAAAAATGTTATTTTATAAAAATGCAATTAGAGTAACAGAATGGATTATAAGAAATAAACAGGGATCATTTCTAGTGCAAATGTTCATATTTATGCATGATCATTATGCATTTTTAAATTTAACATAATTCTCAAAGCTGATTTGGAAATTTAAATAAATAATGTACTCCTGCCTAATCTAACCTTTCAGTTTGTGGGATTAGTTTAAATTCATGGAAAAACTTTCTGTTTCACAACTGAAGGAAAAAAGAAAGCAACCTGTGTAGAAACAGGATTCAATTTTAGGCGAATGTTTATTTGGATTGTAGTTGATATTTACATTCCTCCCTAACTACTGATTTTTCTTAATTAAAATAATGAGTTTGCCCCGTTTATGAGGTGGTGCTTTCTTTTTGTTTTTAAAGATTGAAACTGATTGAAATACAGAAGGTTTTATGAGCTGGGTAAAGATTAGTAGGTTTTAAATAAAGTGTGTGTGTGTGTATGAGTGTACACAGATCCAAGTACTGACTTTATACTTGTTTATCTTTGAAGAGTTAAAAAGTGCTCCGAATTTTTCACACAGAGGTATGAGCTGGGATGTGGTTGCCTGAGACTAGTTGATGGATTATTTTGCCATCCTCTGCTTTCCTGGAACTCTTGTACGTGTATTGTAGAGGTCTGCTCGGACTCGGAGAATATAACAAGTGAAGTAGCCTGAGAAATATCACATGATGGCACTGTTTCCATTTCCACATCTAACATTATGAAATAAAGCCATAAAAAGCTGGTATGAAGAATGGGGCGGAATGCAATGCATTTTGTATCATTTATAGGAAATAAAAATCTAACCACCAGGGTTATTAGTACAGATGCTAAAGTGGAGCCATAGATTTTTTCATAAAGTATTTTGTAAAAGTTTGTATATTTACCAGTGTCTTTAATTTAGATCACAAAGAAACAATTTATCTAGAATGCTAGAAATTTCAACATGACAGGAAACAGTGGCATTCCCTACTGATGTTTCTTTATGAATTATTTTTTTATCCATAGCATATTACATTTTGTATTTCATTTCTACTTTGGAAGGAGCAATGCTCTGTTACACATGGGATTTCATTGTGGTAAATATGACCCTTCACACAGAAATATATCTGAGACATGCAGAGAAAGTGTGGAAATAAAGCCCAATCAAAAGAAGTTACCTAGATCAGAGGTTGAAAGCATCAAGCGTGATTTTACAGTGAATAAATCTCAAGTGTGGTTAAGCTGAATATTGAAAACGTTTGGCAGTCTCAGGAATGCAGATGTTAAACGGTGTGATATTTCAAATACTGTCATTTATTGTGGTAAAGCATCATCTCCTCTAAATAACAGGCGTGGTGCAAATGGTATAGAGTGATTAGCATCTCAAGTGTGAAAGTCCAGGTGTTCTCTATGCACAACAAAAAGGAACTATCGATCCAAACATGATGTAATATAAACTGAGGTGCAACCTGTGAGGTCATGTGTATGTAAAGATTAAGCAAGCATCAGTATTTCACCAAGTTTTCTTCTTAATAATGAGTTCACACCATGGAGAGTGATGTATCTTGCCCGTGGCAGGCGTGTGGTAAAAACATTTAATGCTGTGAGCAGATGAAACGAGGCTCCTTGGGTGATGATGAAAAACCTAATGGCCAGGAATTGCAAGTACAGCAAGTGCGTGAATGAACACCATGTTTAACTGTTGTCAGCTTTGTTGGATACAAATGGAAGAAACAGCCCTTGCACAGTTTTCCTTTTAGTTTATCTGTGAACTTGACATGGGGAAAACACATGTGGAAGAAGTTTTCCTACTTTAAGTCTTTTAAAAATAAATATCTAAAATCATCATGCATGTAAACTGCTGATGTTTGTCTTAATAAAATGCCCCAAATCTTATGTAACACTAGGTATAAGCTGTAAAAGAAACGAATACCTGCTACAAAAAATAACGTGTGGGGAAGATACCGCACTGCTCTGCCCCATTATTATTTTTTAAATTGTTTTTCACTTCTAACTTTAAACAAATAGTTACATTCTTATTATGGGCATCACAAAGATCTTAGCTCAATAATCCACCCTGAAACACTTGCCTTCACCTTATTGTTTCAAAGATACATTGATGTCATATCATTTCTTTTGTGCAAGTGACAGTTTGCATAATATTCTTCACCCCAGGAGAAAAACTTATATTGTGATATTGAGAACATGGTTGAAAAATTGCTTAAAGATCTATTGGTAAAACATACTCACCAGTCTGTGCTGTAATAGGGAATATATCCGCTGTAAGAATCTGTTCATTTGTCTTATAGAGGAGAGGGGAAAGAAAACAACATACTAAAATTGGAGATTTCCACATTCACTTTATTTCACCATGTAAATTACTTGCAATTTCCAAATGCCAGTGCTACTTTTCAGGACAAATTTCACACAAAAGGAATTCTGTGATTATTCACCCAGTTTAATTAATTCAATTAAATAAGTCTGATGCTGTCAGGTGTTCTTTTAATAATTGAATCAACATGCAGATACATAATAAGCATAAAAGCGTTTCTATGGCTGCAGTTAATTTAGATCTAAAAGAATCTGCTGTTGCTCTACATTTGATATAGATTATTCTATAATATTTCAGTAATGGGTTGCACAAAGGCTGCCTTTTAATTCTTTGCTTTCTCGAATGTCTTTCTATATAATGGTTTAAAACAGAAGGTGTTCAAAAGAGGGTGACCTTTTTTCCATTACCATGGTTCCTGTCATTAATGCATTCTAATTTTCTTTAGAAGTCTGGAAAAATGTGTATGTGTGCAGAACATAGCAGGTAGGAATCAAAGTGTGTCAGTGAAAGTTTAGAATTGTATGTTGTTACTTTTAAATAGAAAAGATTGCTAAGACACATTTTATTGTCCTCAATATGTATTTATTTTTCTTAATATAAGCAATTAAACTCTTTTTTACATATTTTCAATCAGACTTCAATATCTGTGTTTTCAGATAACAGTCGTCATCGCACCGATATTATAAAACAATGTGTGTTATAATTAAATTTAAATAAAAAAAGGAGGTGGTTCTTCATTTTGATTGTTGTATACTGGTCACCTCACATATGCATCATGAAGTCATAAAAGGTTATTTATTAATCTTATATAAAGACAAAAGATGGGGGTATGTGAATTACCTGGAGTGCTCAGCAGTGCCTGATGTCATAATTGTTGTAAATATTAATTGCTGTGCGAAAAATGTAAGCAAGCTGATTTTATATTAGATGAAAAATGAAAATAGAATGTGTACTGGTAAATAGATAATCACACAGAAGTAATTGGGGTTTTAAAACCCCAATCTATTCTGCCAGTGTGAGCTTGTTTGCATGCTAATCACTGGAGTGATTTCCTCCTTCACAAGGAAGTCCACAGTCTTTCAGAACCACTTTTAATTGCATTTAAAACGATTCAGGTTTGTAACATTAGAGATGAAGGCGTATCTGTGTCCAATTAATAAAAATGTCCCTGAAAATCTTTATAGACTATAAATACTCAAATATTTTAAAGGACTTCTATTTTTAATTGGAGCACGCAGAGGACCATTAAATATTTCGAGTGTTATTAATGATAGCATAGCTGTGGTATAATGTGCCAATTTTAAAAGATTACTTAAAAATTGGAGTGTTTTACTATACTTTTAGTTATGTGGAATTTTCTTTAATTTTAATATGCTAATAGGCTGAAAACTCATTTAAAAATTTTACAATAAAATATGAACTTCTAGTAAAATAATGTAATGCTGAAATTTTGTAGATTGCTTTTAAAAAAAATTCTTAAGGCAAATGACTTTTTGGATGCACACATTCTCAATTTAAAATTTTTAGTAGCAATAATTTTTTTTAATAACAACATTTAATGCCGAAAAGTTTTAGCTGTTTTCAGCCCTGAATATTATTTTACTGTTAAAAAAAGCATTTTATTACCAACAGTGGATATTGGAATGATTATTTAAAAACCAGATAGAATAAGAAAATAGGTTAGATTCAAAAAAAGTATTTTTTTAAAATTTATTTTATTGTTTTTGACAGAGACAGAGAGACATAGAGAGACAGAGACAGAGAGAAGGGGGAGGGCCCAGCGCTGTCTCCATAGTTATATGTCATCAGTTTTTGACATGGTTTTGTTCCACACAGGTGGGTGGGGGCTGTGCAGGGCGGGAACTGGGCTGGGGGCCTCCTGCATGGGAAGCTCACCCCAGTTCAGCATATGGGTCCGCATGGGCTGGGGCCAGGATTTGATCCTTGGTCCCAAGGGCTGCAAAGCAAATGCTTAACCCATTGAGCCATCCTGGCTTCCCCCTCCTGAAAGTAGTTTTTAACCTTTAAAACTCATCAGTGTCCTTTGTTCTGAGGACCGATATAAGTGATGTTGTAGTGTTCACATCATGAAATGTCTCTAATTTATTCTTTATTTTATGCAGGAGGTAAATTGAGGCAAAAATCACTTATTTGCAGAACGTAAGAAAACATTGCATTTTAGGGAGCTTTATCAAGATAACAGTCCTGTCGATCACAGAGGTACAGAAACTCAATTCTGGTCAGGATGTTCACACACAGATATCTATATGCACACATACACACCTGCATGCAGACAGCTACATACACAGTTGATGAAAAGTTCGGTGATTGAAGAAAAAGCACTTGCAATCCAAGGGCCCATTTCCATTCATCACCGGGGTTCTTCCTAATATAAATGACCAAGATGATGTTTCCCTATAATAGCTCCAAATACTCTGGAGGATTAAAACTACTGAAACAGATATATTAAAATTTTCATGGAGAGGTTCCCCGAGGGATAATAAGCCAATATTTCTTGTCCCGTTTTCCAGATGTTTTATGTAGTTCTGCATCTTTCTAAACGACATCGTAGCTTTTTCCAGAAAATAAGCACTAGAGAGACTGAGATGAAAGGCAAGAGCTGTTGAAATGTTAATTTTCCTCTCTGCTGTTGAGCTCTGCTACCTTTTTGTATTTTTTTTTCTTACTCCCAGTGGGTTTGTTCTGATGCCCGAATGTTGTGTTTCAATGCTCCACGGTGTGTGGCAGTGTGATGGAAGAACTGTACGTTGTGATTCGCTCTGCCAACTTTACGGTATCAACAGTGATGGGAATATTCTTGTGGCCATCGGAATTACAAGAATAAATACAGATTTCTTTGGTTCGCTTTCTGTGCTGTTAAAATTATAGACAAATGATGGGGGTGGAAAGTGATGGACAAAGAGGGCTCCATTTCTGTCATGTGTTTCGTTTACGCTCTGCGTTCGGTTTGTTGTCACAACCGCCCCCATCGGGGACTAGATACAGAGCATTTTCTGAAGTGTTACTGTCTTTCGGGATTAGCAAATTGTTGCCCTGGGAGAGATTTCTTTATTCTCCAGGAGCAAATCCTTGCTTTGCTATGTCAGGTTAAGGTCCTTAAATCTCACATTGGTGTGACTGTTCATTTCACATCTCTGTGTAAAGAGTTCCTTTTCTTCATTTTCTTGAAATGTATTGCTCTCAGATGTCTTCCGATAAGATGCTGTTTTGTTTACGGTTACCTAGAATTCACGCTGATCTATAGAAACTTCTCTCTCTCTTTTTTTTTTTTTTACAAGGTGGACATTCTTATACTTTTTAATATCTTCTGTAGCAGTGGAATATACTTGAGTTTATATTTCTGAAGTAGTTGGTTTCTGCATCACATCTACAGTTTTGATATGTGTTTTTCTAGCCAGTTGTTTCCAATTTTAAAAAAGCCACCACCTTCCTTGATCATCTGAATCTAAATAGCAAGTGGTCATATCTAGTGTCTGTAGTCAGTTTGGTCAAGAAACTCTAGAACTTGCTGAAGACTATTTACATAAAACTACGATTTAATTAAAGTAACACTAGTAAAACAATCTTTTGTGTGTGTGTGTGTGTGTGTATGTGTGTGTGTGTTAAGGCTATTAGAAGAAGGTATGTGATGATGGTTTCCTCTGATACCACAAAGGCATTTTATATACTTGCTTGGTTTTCACTTGAATTTGTGAAGATGGGGAGTCAGTAATTTGGAGACTGAGTAGCACACTTTACAATGGTATCTGCACGTGGTGGCTCTTTTATCAGGATAAAAAGTGACTCATCCTCATTTCACTACACATGTAGACCCTCTAAGGATCACGTGGAAAGTAATAGCCCTTGTGTTGTGGTGGAAAAAATAAAATTCTGAAATGAATGATACATTTCTTTGACTACTTTCCTTATCACCGGTAGACGGTTGATCATGTTCTGTTTAGTTTTGGACTTCAGCTCCAGGTATATACATTTTTGCTTCAAACTTGCTGTCCAGGGCTGTCGTATACAACCTTTGGGGAAGTAAATTCTGCCCAGTGCCTCTCAGGCTTTGCAGTTATAAACCCAGACGCGCCTCTTAACCAGTAACGTGCGATTCCGGAATGGATGGCTTTTGTTGATACCGCTTTTTGAAGTTCACAGTTAGTGTGATTTTTGTTGCATTAATTTTGCTATTAAAATGTCCCCCCTCCCCCTAGTGTCTTGTACCCTCCCCACCACCCTACAGATGAAACTTAAGCAGATTTTCCTTTCTCTTGTAAATAGCCGTGAAATAACATGAGGTTCAAGGACCTCTTTAGCCATTCGGTTTTGGATAGATTATCTTGTTTCCTCAAATATTAGAATTTTAGTGAACACCCATACTTTACATTAAAAGTATCCTTAACCATGAGCTAAGTGCTTCATGTACTGTAGTTAAAACTTCTATTTGCAAAAACAGTTTCTCATGATTGAGAAAATATATCTTTACTTGTTTTAAACTTATTTACCTAGAAAGCATAAATACTTACTTAACACTGAATATGCACATTCAACATCTTTTGAAGTTCCCCATTTTTTAAATGAATGTATCCTTTATTTTGTTCTTAAAATCAAGTAATACAATACTTACAACTTCCATATACGCACAATACTTAAGTTGTAATTATTGTATTGTGTGTGTATGTATATATATATATATATATATACATACACATACCAGCAGTTGAAATATTAAAGAGATAGGATGAGGTTGAAAGTTAGAATATAATATAAAATATGCCTAAAATCAACTTTTTCTAACTTAAAAAGACATCTTTGTTTTACACTGGCTTCCTAAAGGGTGAAGTCTTATCAAGTAACGGTGTCTGGGATGTTGCAAGAACATATACTATAAGTTTGGGAACCAAATTATGAAAGAGAGAGTAAATGTAGAAAGACAGTAGAAGACGAACCCTGTAATGATAGATAGGATTGTTGAAATGAACAATAATTCTAACAGTGCATCACCTATGCAGTTAATTTCCCTGCTCTGAGCCTAACATACATTTAAACATCACTAGCTGCTGAGAACATCACGCTGGTAGGAGCTGCTGTTTCCTAACGACTCCTTATAGTAATCGTAAATCACTGCCCCCATCCATCACGGCTCAATCCCACTGCTCCGGAGCTTTTAGAGGAGGGCTTCCCAGAGCTTTATATTCTGGGTCTCAGGTTGGTTGGTTGGTTTGTGTGTGTGTTTGTTTTTCCTTCCTAACTGGAAAAATGAAAGAGCAGCGCTTTCTCCCTCAGCAGTTCAGTGGGCTGTTTTTCAGGAATCTCTCCCCATTCCTCACCTTTATGGCTCAGATTCCGCCTGTGCCTGCTGCCAGGCCTGGGCTGCCTTCTGCAGTCTGCTCGGAAACGCAACCACCTGGCGGGCGTTTCCACCGCTCCCAGGAGTCCCTGCCAACGTCCACTCGATGCTCCTGACTTGCTTGGAAGCTGATGATCAGGAATTTAGGGTTCTATTCCTGCCTCAGGGCTTTACCTCCTCTCTGCTTCGTTTTGTCCCTTGATAAAAAGAGTAACATAGTCCTCCAAGGCTGGAAGATTCCCTGCCAGAGGCTTTACATAAGTGTGCGGGGTGATTGCCCACTGGTTCAGGGTTTTGTAAGATGTTATTGCTATTACTTTGGGCCCTTAATGAGCCAACTGGAACTTAGGAACGCCAACAGAAAACTTCTATTTGGACTATTCTTTTTATTCTCCCAAATTTAAATCCATACGCTTTAAATCATTCTACGTGGAAATGAATAGGAAAGCAATACAGAGTCGTGTAAACCTCCAAACTTATAAATCATCTTACAGTGTCACGCATGATACTAGTTAAATGATTTCTTAAGTACCTCCACGTGAGATTTTATTCTATATAGCTTTAATTCCAAGCCTAGCCTATTATATTTTAATTTCTTGAATATCAGCTTTCCTAATCATTGGATCTTTTCGTAGTTTATCTTATGACATTTAGAAACATGCTTGCTTACCAAAAAAAATTCAGAAAACCTTGAGCTAAATGCCTAGAAGTGAGATAAATATCCGACAGTTAATTCTAAGGTCAAAGGATACCCATGTTTTAAGGCTTTGAATAGCTATTGTCAGTTGGTCTCAAAACCTTTCCCGCTTATACATCTTGATTGATATGTCAGTTTTGAACATGCAATTATTTCACCTCAAAGTTATTTTCTGCCCACAGTGGTTATTCCTGGCAAAAGTTTGCCCTCTTCACAGTCCACTTCTGTAACTATATTCTAGGTTCATCTCCTCTAGCTCAGTGTTAAAGGTAAACTTTAGGGGGAAAAAAGAAAAAGGTTTCCAGGGAAATGATTAATAGTTATAATATTATAATGTACTAAGCATTCACAATATTTTACTAATTTTAACTTCTCACCTATCACCAATTTACTTAAAGCGTTTACCTATATTCTTAAACTCTTTAGAGAAGAAAACGTTCAGAAATATAAAAGTGCTTAAAATACTGACAACTGAGTTTTGATGATATAGATAATCCTAAAAATAGGTTATCAAGCACTAACTTTTCTTACTTTTTTTCTTTTATCATCTCTGTACCATAATTTGGGGATTAGCAGGTATTTTAAAAACCTTATCATTAGAACAAAGTATTATTCCTATGTACTCTATTTGTATAGCTGTGTTTTCTTACCAAACAAGTGATTCCCCATAATTATAACACTTTTATTATCAGCATTTTTGGAGAGATTTTTCTATCTCTATTTTTTTTTCTTGCCACAACCCCTGTTATTAATGAAATGTTTTCTCAATAAGCAAAGAAACTTAACTAACCCAGCTAGTTAAGAGCAGAATTGTTAATAAAATCCACTCATTCTCATTCCAACTTTTGTGCATTTTTACTTCTCTCTGTATTATTGTTCATTTATATGGGATGAAAAGGTCATATAAAAGGGTTGGGGGGTGGATAAAATGAATTGAGGATGAAAGGGAGAAAAAGAATTAAGAGTTAGCATCATAGTGTAACAATAAATATCTACTCCCTGAGATGGTCTAGTACGTGTTACATGGAAGAGTAAGCCTTAGTAATGATTTATATTATGCTGCCTTTTAGAAATATCTGTGATAATTTGTGCTTAAAAAGGTGGTTCATGTTTAAATGGTGAGAGGCTGTTTGCATGTGTATTCCTCCCACCATGACCTCTCTGTGCTGTCTGCTCTTGAATGCGCGTCCTCCTGATATCTGAATGGCCAATCCTTTTACTTTATTCAAATATTTGCTTATATGTTACCTTAAAAATACTAGGTCATTTAAAAAATGTAACAAACTTTTCCTTCCCAGGTTCTCCCCCTACTTAGTCCCCTATGTCCATTGCATCGATCACGAAACATTCTAGGGTAATGTTGTCATTTGCTTTTTTGTTACGTTTGTTGTCTGTCACCCATGGCTGGAATGTAAGTCTCACGAGCGCTGGGATTTTTGCCTATTGATTTTTCATGGTCTATGGCTCTAGAATATAAGCCAGTCATGGCAAGGAGCATTTTTGTCTGTTTCATTCACTGATATAATCCAAGCATCTAGAACATTACCCCGTATAGCATTCTTAGCCAAGATTGGTTTATCCAGTGGAACATCTGGAATTCAGGGTGTAATATCAGTATAAAAGAAGTATATGACAGGGTCATTCACCCAAGTCCTCTGTGACCAGCACGCTGTCCCTGTAACTTGGGGCCTTCATTCTGTAATACCACTGTGAATGTCTAAATCCATGACAAGGGCAAGGGAAGAGGGGTAGCAGGGAAACCCAACACCCACTTAGCAAGCTCCATTGCTAAAGTCTGTCTTTGTTATATACAGTGTCTTGCTACAGAGATATTAACATTAGCAAAGCCCCTTTAGCAAGAAGAAAGTCCTTGATTCCCCATTGGAGGCCAACATTCTGGTTGGAAAGTATAGTACGGTACAACTTTACTCTTCATTTGGGACATTTCTATATTGTATTAAGGCACCGCCGCACTATTTCAGTTCAACAGTGTTCCAAATGTAAGCTGGGTTTAGTGCCAGGTGGCATGCTGGAGACACATAAAGATTTTATGGATAACAGATGTGGAGCAATGTGGAGCTTGCTCAGATTTACCGTAGACGCGTTTTCTTAAGAGATACACAGAGTATTTATTCTGTCAATCAGTATCTAAGACCATGAAATTGTTACCTAATGCAGCCCTTCCAAATTCCCACTGAATCTTTAGGAACTGAATTATCAACTGTTCACATTAGGCTTTCAGTAAAAGTAAAAATAATTTATTTGTTCATTTTCTTTTATATTGCTTTGTGTAAACAAATATCACGAAATGATATTAAAACATCCAAATTATCCATAATCTAGTGGGCATCCACAAGTTTAAGCTCATATGTGTAATACAAACATTTTCCCTTTTTATTGTGCACTTTTTTTTTTATCACCACTGTTCCCCTTTTTATTCTGTAAAAATCTGTGTCATTGGTGAAAGGAATACATTTTAAAAGGATTTTACAAACAGGGAAGTGGATTGAAAATAGAAATGTTTAAAGTTGCTTTACTTGGGAATAAAGACAGTTGTGACAAGAAATATAAAACAATGCTTTTTAAAAATTTCTTCCTTCAAAAATTGGAAGACCAAAATTACTATTTTGGCCCCAGGTTCCATTTGGAAGAATATTTTGCAGTACTGTTTTTTTTTTTTTTTTTTGCATTGTATAATTAAAATATTTCAATAAAAATAAACAATAGTGAAATTGGACATGTCCCAAATGAGACATTATTTTAAAATTGCATAGACTGATGACAGCCGATGTTGTTAAGTAAGCAGATTCCATATGTGGTATTAGGCAAATCATTTTTAAAAAATTTTGATAGTTGTATATTGTGGTGCATAACCTTGTAATGTACCATTATGTCTGAAGGTATTTTCTGTTACTCTGTATCCAACTTATGATTATTTAGTCTGCAAATGCTTAAACTAGAACTTCTGTCAAGGTAGTGGTTAAGGGTTGTTTTCAAAGCAACGAAGGCATTCCCTAATATTCTCTTTCATTCTTTTCTGGCAGCGAGAACTTGATTTGTGTTCATGTTCCGAGTTCCTGTAGTGTTCCTGGTCGAGCTGTTGAAATCTATGCTTTAAATGATCTCATTGTACTGCCTGCATTTCATTAATGACTGATTCTGTCTAAAGCTTGGGGAGCGAAATATTTTTCGTATGACACTACCCAACGCGAGCACTGTGCGCCAGCTGCAAAAACCACAGACCATCTGATTTTGTGGCTTTTGAGGGTGTGAAAAGTTCAATCGCTTAATGTAAGGCTTCTCTCTGTATTGTATGATAGGGAAGTAGAACTACTGTGGACTTCAGACAAATGTTGGAAATATATTCTCATCAGTAGCCTTGTTCCAAATAAAGATGAACAATGTACTTATCTTATGTTGCATTTGATGTAGAATTACCATGTCCCTTTATAACATTTTGCTGCACGATTATGATTTTTATAGTTATGATCACAAATAACAACTTGATTAAAGAAAGAGAAGTAAGTGAACATCCATAGGTTAATAAGTTTCTGTATTATTTTAAAGTTAACTTATGGTTAGACAGTGTTTTTATTATGAAAATTTAAACAATGATAATGATGTAGAAAATCATAGAAAGTGGAGATTATTAAATTTTGTATTTAAAAATAATTTGATCTTGAATAATTTTAAGTCAGTAAATTCACTGGTGTTACTACAGAAAGCAAACTTAAATTTGAAATTGTATACTCGTATGCCCTAGGCTCTGATGTAACTATTGTTTTGATAACCATTTAAACTAAGTAATAATATTTTATAAATGTTGATTATGGGAAATAACATTAAGCTCTTCTTTACCTCTAAACATATAACCAATATTATAGAGTACTTTTGTTTTCTAATAGTGTCTACTAGGCTTCCTTTGACAGATATTATGTATATTTGAGGCCTACTCACTGTTCCTTGTCTTTTTTAAAAAAAATTATTTACTCCTATTTTGGTACCTTCGTCAATTGATTTATCTTTTCCCTCCAATCTTTTCTTCTTCCTGCCTCGTGCCCTCTTCCACTTTCTTCTACTTTTTCAGTTTCCTCCCCAGGTATTTGAAGTGTGTTTCCCCATGCCATGCTAAAGGACGTTCTCATGCATTTCCATCTTCTGTTTTTCTTCTCATCTTTTCTCTCCTCTCTTAGTTTCTCCATTCATGCTTCTGATTCCCCATCTCTCTCATTCTGCTTCACGAGGAGTCAAACTTATCTGGGAATTTCTGACGATCTGTTCTGTATCTTGGTATCTGCTGTCTCTGGTTCCTCTAGTAAAGCCCGTTTTTATGGGAAGAATACTGGCCAGGATTCAAAAGACATGTGTTTGAGTTCAATTATGGCCCCAGCTTTCTTAACCTATAAAATTAGGAGATCAAAATAGACCAGACTGAATTCCTTAGAGCTCTAAACTTCTGTGAAGTGTGCTTAGGCGTGTGGAGCCAGGATTCTTTTGGAAGTTTTGCCTCTGGAAGAGAGAGGGACGCCTTCCTTCTGCAAAGGCCATATGGTGTGACAGCCCCGGACCCTACAGCCATCTCCAGCCCCAAGTTAGAGAACAAGCTTATAGAAACCCAACATGGTGCCTCAGTTTCCCCTGGGGATCAGATGTGCCAAATGGGTTCATGATAGGGGCAGAATTTCGTAGCAGTGTTAAGGACCCAACTTTATTGTATGGCCAGAATTTTAGAATTCTGCTTGTAAGCCATGTCCCGAGGTCCGTTGATACAGATCAAAGAGGGAGGGTCCAGCATCCCAGAGAGCCCCATTGGCTCTTTTCCGAATAATTCATTTTATCATAAAATGCTGTTATCGAAGCGGTTTCAGACATTGGTCCTGTTCCAACAACCTTTGCAGCTTTCCTGAATTTCTCCGTTATGTCGTGAACGTGCCTGAACTTAACTGTAGGCCTCAGATGCAACTCAGAGAGATTAGGAGCAAATGGCAACTGGCTATTAATGACCAAGGCATTTTCCAGAAAGTTATCCTAATAGATGGAAGTTTTATGTATTTATTTTTTTGATAGTAGCAATGTATAGGTTTAATAAAATGCAAAGGGTAAAGCATTGACCATATTATGAAATAGAACTGTATTAGGAAATGTAGTTCCTTATCATCACTCCTTTTTAGGGATATAAGGAAGATGAGGCTTTGAGGAGCTGGTGAATGGGGAGAGCTACCCAAGGTCCACCTTCATAACTTCCATGCTATCTTTTCATTAGAAACAAATAACCGTGTTCTTTAATTCTGTCCTTCTCTTGGCTCCTCTATATTTTGAGTATATTTTGAGTGTAAAATATCATAAAACTGTTTCTAAGAGTCTAGTATTCGAAGGACAACAGAATTTTACTTAAGATGTACTTTATTTCACTTTGCAAAGAAACAACTTTTCATTTTTTTCTTTCTTGCCTACGATCTTGACTCATGTATTAGTTAGTATGTTTTATAGTCAATTAAATATGAAAATAGAGGAAATAATTTATGGAGCTGCATACTGGTATGAATGGGGTTTATTAAGTCAATTAGTGTCAAAAATCCTAGGTTAATCAGATTTGTTACACTTATGATGTTTCTGAATCATAAAATAATTGCATAATTATGAAGTACACATTGATTAAAGTGATTTCAAAGGACAACCATAGTTGGACTTGTGGAGTAGCTCTTGAGGAAATTCTCTGAAACAGAACTGCCCCCTCCTACACAGAGAAACAATTTTAAAATATCACTGAGGGTCTGTGTAGCACTATAGATGTATCAAGAAACGAGCAATCCCAGTCTAAAAATTAGCCACATATAAATATGAACACCCTGAACAAATAAAGAATAAATGGTCATCACCACTCAAAACTGATGTGCTATGTTTATATTTTCTTTAAGCTCCTTGGTGCTGTTTTTAATACTTACTGAATATTCTCTTTATAGGAACCTGTCTGTGTCTCATTTAATGTCCCTTACGGTATAGTACCAATGCGACTCAGAATGAAGCTGACCACGGTCCCTTGATTAAACCTCCTTGTGCGAGTTTTAGCTACAGTTTTAGGACTCCCTCGAAGTATAGGTGGCTGTCATTCCAGACACCAAGGGCCAGTAAGAAGGCAAAACAATTTTTATACTATTTAACAGCATTACTGGGGACAACTGACATGAACCTCACATATATAAAGTGTACGATTTGATGCGTTTCGATATCCATATATTCTCTGTGCAAACATCATCACTGTCAAGATAGGGAACTCATCTGGCAACCTCTGAATTTCTTGCAGCCTCTTCTATTTCCTCTCTTTCTGCCCGTTACTCCTTTGGCAGGCAACCCCTGATTTGTTTCCTGTCACCAGAAATTTATTTGAATTTCTCAGAATTTTAAGTGAATGGAAGCATATCTACTATACTCTTTAAAAAAAAAGATTAATTTTGTTGTCTGAGAGAAGGTGAGAAACAGAGAAGTGGGGAGGGCCCAGAGCCACCTCCATAGTTATACACCATTAATTGTGACATGGTTTCATTCGACACAGGTGGATGTGGGGCCATGCGGGGTGGAACTGACCTGTGGCCTCCTGCATGGGAGGTGAGAACCTTCACTGCCATCCCAATGGTTACCAGTTGCACCACAGTTCAGCATATGGGTTTGCAGGGGCTGAGGCCGGGATTTGATCCCTGGGCCTTGTGGTTGCAAGGCAAGCGTTCAACCTGTTGACCTATCTGTGATAATACTGTTTTGACTGCCCTTGTCACTTGGATTCTTTTGAGATCCATGCATGTATGTTCCTTTTTCCTGCTGAGTAACACTCCCTAGCTTGCGTTGCACAATGTATCACTTTACTTGTTAATGGGCATTTGGGTCATTTCCAGGCATTGGCTGTTAATTTAAGCGTGAAGCCTGCAACTGAGTGTTCATGTACAAGTTTTCATGTGGACATAGGTGTTCATTTCTCAAGTGGAATGGCTGGGTCAGGTTGCAGGTGTATATTAACTCTTCAGAAAACTGCTAGACTGGTTTTCTACATGGTTGAACAAGTATACATTCCCACCAGCATTGCATGAGAACTGCAGTGGTCCCCATCCTTGCTAACACTTGCTGTGGTCAGTCTTCGATTGAAGTCCTTCCATAGGGGAATAGTGGATTTCACTGTGGTTCACATTTGCAGTTTCTGAGTGTTAAATGTATTGAGTATCTATTCATGTGCTCATTTCCCCTCTGTGTGCTTTCTTTGGTGACATGTCTGCTCACGTACCCGGCCCACGTTTGAAGGTATTTACGGAAAACAATGTGGACTCTTCTTGCCTTGAAAGATAGTTCTTCTCTAAAGAGCTGGAATGGGCTATTATTCTGCCACCGCTTTTACTTGTGTTGAAAATATTCATGAAATGATTCCCATGCTTCTTTTTATAACATTGGAAGCCAGGACTACATCTGTGGCAATGTAATTTGATCAATACAATAAACTTGGGTATTTTAAATTATCACACTAAAGGATAACGTAGACCATTTTCAAGAAATACATAAAATGCTAATGGTATGTTTGTTGTTGGTACAGCATATCAGTGGCAAATTTAGGAACTTTATTATGTATTGAATGTAAACACCTGGCAATAATATCTTTACAAGAATAAGAGAAAGTTATGTGTCTCCTATAAGTAGTAATCTCTGAACCAGGCTTTAAAAGGCCTATTGAAAATATCGGTGCTTGATAATCCCAAATAGTGCAACAATTCCAATTCAGTTGCTTTTTCTTTTCTTAAGTGTTAACAAATATATTTTACTTGAAGTGTATCTTTTTATTTTAAGCTTTATCAAATATTTTTGTTCTCTATCATCATAAAACATCTAATATACGGCAATAATTGGTTTTCCCAAATGTCACAATATAAAATGTAAAATCACGGCTCATTTAAAATAGAGATCATATTTTATATTACACTATTTTATAATATATAATAAATGTTAATGGCACAGATGGAAGATTTCTGTACGAGTTGTTTTAAATACTTTTTCCTTCAGTGTTACAGAGGTGTTTGAAATGAATGTCGTAATTAGATGTCTCAGATAGCAAAAAAACAAAACAAAACACAATACCCTGTGTTTTTATTTTTAAAGTTGGTCAAGTCGTTTCATGGAGCTCTGTGTTACTGTCATGTCAGATGTAGGAAGACGTTGTATAACTGACACTTAGGAGATGTCAAATGTTATTTCCACGTGTGGACGGGTTGAAATCTCAAGTGCGTTGCGTTAGAGGCTTAGAGGACACATATGTGCTGCACTTTGGGCCTCAGGGTGTTAACACTTTCCTGCTTCAGCCTGGTTTTGGAGCACTACTCTTACCAATTGAGAAGGCAACGCCCCCAGCAGAGAGCCGGGTGTGAATCACTGTATTCAGTCGCTAGGATGGCCCCACTGCTTGACCACAGATGAGGCGGCTTAAACAATGGCCTCTGTCATCGCAACATTCTGGAGGCGAGAAGGCCAAGGTTACGGTGTTGGCGGCGTCTGTTCCCTCTGGGGGCCGTGGGGGAAGGATTTGTTCCAGGCCCTTCTCTTTGCCTTATGGGCGGCTGTTTTTTCATGTCTACACATCATCTTCCCTTATGCACATGCCTGTGTCCACACTATCTCTTCTTACAAGGATGCGATCATACTGGATTAGGGCCCAGCCTGATGACCTCACGCTTACTTAATTACCTCTATAAAAATCCCATTTCCCAACAGTCATATTCTGAAGTAGTTCAGCGTAGGAATTTGGGGGTGGGGGCACCACTCACCCGTAACAATGACCCTTTCTTCTAACGTCTCTAAATTTATATTTACATCACCGTTGACAGATTTTCTAATGGGAACTTACAAGGACTAATTTGAGTAGCCAGAAAAAGACGTGCCTGGATCCTTTCACCCACTGGATATGGGGGAAGAGTTTTTGTTATTGTACCTGCAGTGACATTGGGCGTTGGAGAGGTGGCTCATCGTGGTCACACAGGCGAGGGTTTCTTCAGAGGGTCCGCACATCAGCTTCTCACCAGCTTGTCCCTCAGACAGCCCCCCTCTCCCCCGTAGAAGTGCCCACAGACCTCATCATGTCCTAGTGTGGCAGAACCTTATAGTGTGGCCAAGGCCAAGTTTGTCCTGTCAAGCTTGCGGTCAGGAGTCACGTTTTTTCGTTCAGGCATCAATGACAAACCTTTCCTCCGGTACCACCTCCTCGGTTGCCATGTGTTCACGCCTTTTCCTTCCTGGAAGTTCTGTCCATCGGTTTCATGTCCTTCCAGGCCCCTAAACCAGTGCTCGCTTTTGTAGACCGCCGCTCAACGAAAGATGCCGCTTGCACACTTCCGAGTGTAATGGGGAATGTACCAGCAGCAAGGCCACCTCCACCTTCCCCGTTACGAAAGCACACTGAAACTTACCTGAGGGCAGTGTCATTCTGGAGCGGAACAACATTCTGTCCCTTCTAGCTGCTGCTTAAAGTCGTCTGGGAGCCTCTACGCTTTCTGTTAGTAACACGTACTCCCTGTAGACCTCTGAAGTGACCAGACTGCTCCTGAGACTGCCTTTGAAAGAGACAACTAGTAACGAGACCCACGCCTCCTTCCAGGCCGGCAGGTCACCTCTTCCCCCTTCTCCATGGGCGTCTCCAGCCGCCCTGTCCCCTTCAGAGAACAGCTTGGCCCCTGGCTCATGCCTGGGCTCCCTCCCCATGCCATCTGTCACCGTGACACACACTTGGTGGACTTCAAGTTCACCTGTCTCACACCGCAGCTTCGTGGTCCTTGGGTCAGTCTCCGTGGTCTTCATTTCCACCGGACTTCAGCAACCTACTCTTGTCGCATCCCGAACTTTGTCACTGCCTGACACAGCTCCGTGGCCCGAGGCTGAAACTCCGGTGGTCCCTTTTCTAACCAGTACATGATCTAGTCAGATCCCTGTTTCCCTTCCATCCGCTGTATGGTGACTCACCAGGGATCTGCCCAAGCCCTCCCTTATCCTTTGCAACATTGCCTTGACTCCTGTTCTGGTCCATCCCTTCGGAAGCCGCCCGCCATCCCTTCCGGGATTTAGGGAAATACAGGCAACGGTCACTCGTTCAAGAGTGTACCCCGTTTCCCGGACCTGTGTGGGCCTCTCTGTGGACTCCACAAGGACTGGGTGAGATCGGGCACCATCGGTGGCTTAGGTCTGGAATGACCGCAGACTTCTCTGTCGCTGTGGCCTCATGGGGTCGCAGGACCTGCACTGGGCTTTTAGGGCTGGGGCCTGTTCCCTGTAGGTACCCGAATATCTAGGAACCCGACTAGGTGCGGTGTGTACCTCTGTACTGGGGGAACAGACGTACGTAAAGCTTTCGTTTTTTAAAATAATATACTTGGGTCAGAAATCCGTACAATCGTTTCTGTAAAGATGTTTCCTGTTGTTATTATTATTTTTTTCTCCCAAGAATCACTCTCAGAGAGTCTTTTGGAAGGTGTTCCGGCCTGCATTTTGGACCCGCGTTTCAGGCACTGAAGCATGACCCAGAGTTGATGCCCGTGGGTGGCATCTTCGAAGACCACTGCCCTTTGGTCGTGCGCATCAGCTGGGAGGCAGACCAGGTTTTGTGCGTCTGTGCGGGGTCAGGGTGGCCAGGGCGGTGGTGGGGAGGGCTGGTTTGTCCTGCTGCTTCCGCCTGTAGAGAAGGGGTGTCAGGTGCCCCCCGAAAACGGCCGGTTATGCTCGGCTCTCCTGCTCTGGATTCCCGCTTCTCTTTTGTGCCCAATCACTTTTCAGCACGGATCACCATTTTGGGTGACATTTGGGCACTTCAGATGCCAGAATTTTAAAGTGAGCGTTAACTCTGTTCAAGATATTTCTGCCCCCAGTGGATGAATTTTTGACTTTTTTTCTTGTCCTCATTTCCCCGTGGTCAGTTAGTTGGTCTCCTCGTCATCTTCATCTTCATCACTGTCCTAACCTGAGTGCTTCCATTGAATTTTACAGGGATAACTGTTTCCACCCCCCCGTACAAAGCCCCCAATCATTATCTTAGTAATAAATAAGCACATGAATAAATGAACTGGATCGCCTAGTTTTACTTAAGTAGCTGCTTTTCTTCTGACCTTCTCTTTGCAGACTGTCAGTTTTGTGGGCTACACAGGTTGGTTCAGTGACTAAGCTGGGGCATAGTTAGTTTCCTAAAATGGCTGGTCATCTTTTCATATAAAGGGCATTCTGTTAATTCAGGTTCAGGCCAGACGGTAAGGCAAGAAAGTGGCCTCTCTCTATGTGGCTAAACGTCCAAATGCACCACTGAGAAATGAAGTGAGGACTCCAGGAAATAGCACCTCTAGGAAAGTCTCCAGGAAATAGCACCTACTCATTCAGAGGCGAAGGGATGATTGCTGGTGGCTGGTAATGCACACACTGTATATGTGTAAATACTGGCAACCGTGAAAGATTGGGAGTACCCAGCAAGGGAGAAAAGCCAAGGAAAGCTTTGGGAGTACCCCGTTATGGCAGATTTCTTAGGTAGCGGCAGGGAGAGTAGTGGAGACACGTTTTTATCCTTGAAACTGATAAAACAGATGCATTCCTCTCATGTGTTTCCCTGAGCTGAAAAATGGTCATTGTGATTTAAAACAAGGACAGCACCTTTGTTAGCACATCATAGACGTAGACGTATTAAGTGACATTCGTGACTGAATGATGAGTTCCCAGCCAGAAACAAAGAGACACAGGTGAGTATACAGTGTAATAGCTATGCATACATTTTCATAGGCTTAAGTTCTTGGATATTTACCTGTATCTGTGGGGAGGTGTCATTCTTTTTTGCCAATGAAGAGCGTATTTCGATCATTTGCCCATAAGAGGAGAATCAGAGTTGATTTTCAGACTCACAGAATTGCTTAGAAGTACTAAGGTGCGGTCTAGATGATAGCTTTTTTTTTTTTTTTTAACAAATAATTTGGTTAACCAGCAGGATTTTTTTTTTTTCATTTGAAAACCCTTATATAACTCTAAGGACAGACTCTCATTTGCTGGGAATTTATCGTGATAGTACGTAGGATTGCATATCTTTTGGGAACTGAACCAGTACAGAGGAGCATCATGTCTTGAAGAAATAGTGCTCTTAAGGCAAGTAAGTACACACTGCTATCCCCTGGGAAAAATCTGAAAGAGAAAGCAGATCCAATTCTAATGGCAAAATGAATGAATGAATGAACGAATGAATGTAAATGGGAATTTGTTGATTCTATTAAGTAGAAATCAAACATTAGTTTGGGTTGAAGGTTGGTCAGGTTTGTTGGTTCCCTGGCGTCATTCAGGGTCTGCTCGCCTTGTCTGTCACATCTGCTTTTCTCTCCATAACATCAGTCTTGTCCACAGGCTGGTCCTGAGCTCCCCCCTCCGTGGTTCTCCGTGGCCCTCTAGCCACCTCGCAGAAGAGGGTTAAGGGGTAGTTTTCAGGGTCTCTCGGAGACAGCAGCTGCGTTGAGACGCCTCCAGTCCATGTCTTCTCCAGCCTCAGGGGACAGGACTGGGTCCTATGACACCCCGAGGAATTAGCTCCCCAATATATGGACTCTATAGGTCACGGTCTATGGATCTGTAGATGTCTATCCTGAGCGTGTCTTTTCTTTAGTATTCATTATCCTGAATCTTCCACTGAGGAGTAGTAATGCAGCTTGCACCATTAACTGAACTTCATCACTCTAAGGGCAAGCCCATTCTTGTCGAGCCTACAATTGCTTCAGAAACTGTCACCCATGACGAAGGCAGTGAAGGTTGGCTGGAGGCTACTGGGAAAGTTCTTTCATGCTCTTAAGAGAGACACCTCCCCCCAGCTCCTGTCGATTTCCTGCATTGCCCTCCTTCTCCTGTCCCTTTCAGGGGATTAAAAGGAAAGAAGCATTTGTCCGTGATACTGCCTGGTCGCCATCTTCTGACTGTGAGGAAAATCATGTTCAGGATACGTCCAGGGACATGGAGCCTTTGATGCTGTCATTGATCCACTAAATCAGTCTGTTCTCATGTCCTCCCAATACTTTTGAATGTCATGAAAACTAGTTTTTCTGACGCTCCTGGCCAAAGATATCCTACGGAAGGCAGAAATATGGACAACTGATGTGGGAAAGCTACCGCAATATTTCCTGCACACCTTAAGAGACACATATAATTGCCTGTTAAGTGTCCAAGCTAATAAAGACCAGGCAGAACGCTAATCTAAGTTTGTCATCTAAATTTGCAAACCACTCAAAAAACCATTTCAGTGCAGCATGGGGTAACATTTGGTGTTTTATACAAAGGACCCCGCATGCTTGATACTCTGAAAAATCAGACAGTGAAGGTACCCTTCAGGTGGATTAGGAAGAGCTGGTAGCTTTCTGGTGTGTCCAGCCTTTGACCGGCTGGCACTTGTGGTTGGACTCGGACAAGGTCATTGCCAGCCAAGATGGATCTACCTATCTTTTTCTTCCCTCTAGAGCCTTCTCTCTTCCTATGGATAGAGCAATGCCTCAACTTCAAAGGGTCTGAGTGATGTTAGGGACATATGAATAAACACTGGGGACAGTACTGAAATCAGGATCAAACTAGATAACACATTATATTTGGCGTTTAACGTCAATAAGAATTTGAAGGTGCAGTTTGCCTAGGATAATGAAGAATTGATTTTGGCCTCATGTCAAGCGGTAGAGAGAAACAGACAGGGACGTGCCTCAGTGGATTTCTTTCTAAGTGACATGAAAGAATAGTTGACTTCGTAAAGGGAAAGAGAATGTTGGGAGATATTTACCATGTTAAATTACAGTTTGAAATGACCAAGGAAGTACTGGCTGTGGTCAGATACAAATTATTGATAATGTAGAGTTAAACTATAACTTATTCAGTAATAATGGTAGTTCTAGACTTAAGAGTGTTCAAGTTATAAAACAGTTATTTCAATGAAAAAAAATGTTTAGGAGCAAGAGAGCTGAGAAAAAGTGACTTCTTTTGTCATTGAAATTTTAGTAATAATTGTTTTATGACAATCAGTATGTATTCACCCCTCTTAGCAAGTTTCACATTTGATGACATCAAAGAACCTTCTTCTCTGATTTTTGACGTCATTAATTCACCATGTCTTAACATGTTTGAATTATTTTGCAAAGTGTTCTGACAAAATAAAGGGAAAGCCCACTGAGAATTAACCCCTGAGTTGCTGATGGAGTTCATTGTTTCTACGATTCGATTGTTAGTGCTTCTGAAGGTTGAATGGTAACCTAGAACAGTCTGTGTAATGCAAATAATATCTCCAAGTCACTTATTATTTCTCTTTCTTATACAGTTCTGCTATGGTGAGAACGCTTAATGATCTGAGTTAGCCCAGAGCCAAGATTGCTGAAGGGGAACCTGGAGACAGAAGGATGAAAGAGTTCAAAAATAAAATTCTAGCGATGTTGGGAGTGGGCACCAGATATATACTGATGGAGGGAGAGCTGATTCGGGGTGGTGAGCACATAATGCAACGCATAGACGATGTCATGTAGAGTTGTACACCTGCAACCTATATTTTTTTTTTTTTTTTTTTTTTTAATTTTTTTTTTATCTTTTCACATTTATAGAGAGAAATTATCTTTTTGTCTTCAGTGCATAGTTATTTCTATTTTACTTTTTGACAGATAGAGAGAGAGACAGAGACAGAGACAGTTAGAGAACCAAACTGTGGGAACTCCCCAGTTCAGCATGTGGGTCCTGCCTGGGCCGGAGC